>BMAO01011720.1:0-36693 GCA_019973975.1 Trichonephila clavata
TGTTGTGTAACACTGCTATATTTTTGCGTGTCTAATGTGAATTATCTTTATCTTATGTTGTTTTTCTTACCTCATTATTATTAGAGTCATAGTTGAAAGTATGAGATGTGTGATATTTTTCAAAAAACAATTCTATGTAACTCAATGCTGTAAGCCAAAGTTTGATATTTTGTTATTCAATATTATTATTTTTTGCATGTCAGGAGAGTCACCAGCTCACTCTTTTATACAATTATTATACCTTAGATTTTTAATTCATTTGGGAAGTTGATATTGGAATATTGTTATATTTATCCTCTGGGGACTTGCCAGTCAGAATTGGCCAACCTGGCTGTGCCAGACTTCAGCGGAGGGGGGGGGGGTGATTGTCAGGTTTGAAAAGATTAACTTTAAAATTAAGGGAGTAATAAATAAAAATAGAGCGAACTCTTTATTATCGCGTAAGGATTTGTGGGTAAGTAAGCCTATTTAAAGGTGGAGCGAGCGCTGACGAAGGCGAACGCATACTGGAGAGAAGTAGCTGGTGGACTCCTGGCCGGATTACCGTCTATTGTTCTATGGTGTTGCGCGCCTAAGGGACGCCATGTTGGATATTAGATTATTATAGAAGAATAAAAGAAGAGTTTGTTATAAAATGCCTCATCATTTAACTCGCAGGCCTGGGGCCTGTCATATATATATATATATATGTCGGACCCCAGGCCGGCTGTAAAATGAGAAGAGCATCAGATCCATAAATAACGTTTTTATTGTTCTTCAAACATTTTAAATCCAACATGGCGGCCCTTTGGCACTCGCGCGCGCAACCGAGTAGAATAATACATAAAATCGCAGCGAGGAGTCACCAGCTCTCTTTCTGTTTACTCTCTCTCTCGTCATAGCTCGCTCTATCTTTAAGTATTCTTTTTTACCCTCAAAGCCCCACGCGATAGTAAAGAGTTCGCTTTATTTCTATTTATCATTTACTTAATTTTGAAGCTAAACTTTCCAGACCCGACAATCCCCCCTCCCCTTTGCTGAAGGCTTGCTCAGCCAGGATGGCCAATCCTGACTGGTAAGTCCCCAGAGGATAAGAATAACAATATATCAATGATATAGAATTCCCCAAATAAAAATAAAATTCTAAAAGATATAATAATTGCATAAAATAGTGAGCTGGGGTAAATCCTCACATATATAAAATACCAATAATGAATAAAATATCAAAATTTGGTACACAGTATCACGTAAAATAAAATTGTATTCTGAAAAAATATCAATCATCTAATACTATCACTATGACTAAGTAATAATGAGATTAAATAAAACAGCATAGGATCAAGATAATTCGCATTAAACCTGCAAAAAATATAGTAGTGTTAAGCAACATAAAAATCAAGTGAAATCCACTCTAAATCTTTACCAATATTAAACAATGTTGATAAAAAGCGATAAATGTTGAAAAGTTACAAGTAATTCAAAATAGTATTGAATATTGAATAATTGTTAAATAAGTAAATAAAAGAAACAGCCTAAATAAAATCAACAAAATAAATTTAGGAGCTCCCAAAGATAACATAATTATATCACACAAATCAACCATAATGAACATAACAGACACATCAAATTAATACCAAAATATCACTAGAAACATAAAATGTAAAGAGATGATAAGTGTACTCCAGAAATAAGTCCAGGTCAATGTCCATTTTTTGTAATAATATGTTTCACACAGTCCTTTTCTTGAAATATCAGAGTTCAATGTTAATTTTTTCAATTATTGTTTACCTCACAGTCTTTGTTTATTATTATTTTTTGATGGTTTTGAGTGTGATTCTCTCTCCTCAAAACCACCCCATTAAAAAATTCAGTTATAATAAAATCTCCAGTACATCACAAAAAATTTTGCATATTTTCATACTTCCCAAAATTATCACAAATACTCACAATGAAAATTATAACATCATGTATCCTGAATGAAAATTAACTAATTTTTTATCAAAAATAGTCTTTTCAATAATGTTTTCATTACCAATAAAGATATACTACAAATTCAATTACATATAAATTTTGATTCTCATAATGTAAAGAAATATCAGATTCAAATTTTAAAAGCAAATTTTTTTTATTTATAATACCAATACACTTCTTCCCGTCCCCCAAATTAAAAAAAAAACATTATAATAAATATAAATCTGTATTTAGCATAACTGGAAATTAGATTTTGAATGAAAAGGTCTTAATCTGTTGTTGTTTCAAATCCCCTTGGAGCAGGAAAGCCTACACAAAGTCCATTTGACCTTTCCGCATAAGAATGTCACCAAGCAGGTCTTGATCTCCAAACAGATGTCCCAGGAAAATGTGCCAGCAGTCCAGAAGATGAGAAGGAGAAGCAGGGAGAGAGCAGGGACAGGTAAAGAAAGACTTTACCCCCTGCTTAAAGGTCATACCACGCAGGTGACCACTTCTAAAGCGCGCCAAGGCTGTTTGAAGAGCTCTGGATCCCCTGTACTGTAACGATAGACCAGGACTCTTAGCTGCGTATCAGTGGTGAGCAAGAGGCTTTCGCCAAGTCAGATTCATTTTAGCTTTGTGGAGGGAATGAATTTCAGAGTGGCTCAAGACAGAGGAACTGGGGTTAGGGAGATCACAACCCCTACCAGCCAGCTCATCAGCTGCCTCGTTCCCAGGCACACCCCCATGCGATGGTATCCACTGAAGACACACTTGTTTCCTCTGATTAATCCTAGCCAATTTACAGTGGTGGCAAAAAGTCCTGAACACACTCATTTTTTAGCGTAATTTTTGTGTTTGACTTCATTTTTCGTTGTGAAATTATCGCACTATCTTAAATATTGTTATTAATTTTAATGTATTTTTTATGATGATTTCAAATCTACTACTAGTTTCTTAATGACTAAAATATTTTTTGTAGTAAAGCTGCCTGAACACAATAATGTGAAATATGTGCAGAATAAAACAATATAGAATAACATAATATGCAAAGAAAAATAACACAAAAATTGACAAATACGGTATATTTAAAAAGCATTTTGAAAATTACATTGTTGTCACATGTTAGAAAATCAAAATTTTATGGGCAAACCGTTTGCTTTAATTACGGCTCTACATCTTTTTGGCATGGAATGCACCAATTTCAAAAGAAGATCTTTCGTGACAATATGGTTGAAGGAAAATATTGTTACGTAGATCGGGGTTCGAGGATTTTATGCAGAAGCAGTCATAAGCAACAAGACAGTTCTTTGCGAGCGATGCGTATTTATCGGCGTAAATCAATCCTTAAAAATACAGGATTCAACAGCAAAGTTCACAGAATAAATAACAGAAGGATTTCACACCTTCAACAGCACTCAGACACAAGAAGCAGTGTCTAAAATACACGTATGTAAATGATTATTCACAAGCACAGCCGAGCTGATTAAGTTCAAGGCAAGTCTAGTAATCGCTTATCAAAAGAGTGCTCACTACTTGCTGGTTGAAATCAGACTGACTGTTGTGGCGTGTATCGCTGTATTTATAGCAGGGGCCGAAATTTCTGGAAACATGTGTTCGCGCCACAGATCGTGAAATTTGTGGATTTCTCTACTAATTTCTAGAAGAATGCAGAGGGTCCCGAGCTCGCCAACATGGTCGCCAATGTCGCCAAATCGGTCACCAAAGTCGCCAAATTGGTCGCCAACCTGGTCACCAAAAATGATGCCAACTTGGCTCTATCGCCAATATTTCGCCAAGTTCCCATTGAATCACCATTATAACGTAAGGGACGGCGTTGCTTGTGAATATTACAATTTTAACATGAAATAAATATAGCATAGAGTAATATAAAGGCGTTGCACATCCAAATATAAATTACTTATAATATTTTATACAAAATTCGTAACATTGCCCCCTCCTCAAAGACTGCACGTCCCGGGCAGTACAATCCCTGAGTAAGAGGCATCTATTTACAGACATAACCTATTCACATAATAATCGAATATAAAGTAACAAATATTCAACAGCAAAAAGCACATAAATTCAAAATACAAACTAAAATTACGACACTAAAATTAAACTAAGAAATTAGAGGAGTTAAATAAATCACATTATTTACAAAATAATTAGTGACCATGGTCTGAACTTAGGTACCTTATTCTCCTTGGCCAAGGTAAGGGGCTAGAATATTATAATGTATTACCTTCGGTTTTGTGTGTGGTGATTTCTGTATCCAAACCACAACGTCATTCAGTCTTTTTAGGACTGTGTAAGGTCCTTCTCAGTTAGTCTAGAGCTTCGGAGAGACTCATTTTCGACGTTTCGGATTCCATAACCACACTTTGTCGCCTTCGTGAAAGTCGTGTCCGGTTGCTCTTGCGTCGTATCGGGTCTTCATCTTCTCTGAAGCCATGCCGATTCTTTCCCTAGCCAAATAATGCATTTCCTCCATCCGTGCTTGGAGTTTCTCGACATACTCCTCAGGCGCCAAAGGAGCATCTGGTGGCCGGTGAACAAGAGATCTGCAGGCAAACGAATATCACGTACGAAGAGCATCTGGGATGGGGAATAGCCAGTGGTCTCGTGGACGGCACTCCTGTAGGCAAGCAGGAAAAGAGGCAGTTTCTGGTCCCAGTCCTGTTGATTGCTGGATACCAGGAGAGAGAGGCTGTTCAGGATTGTCCGATTGATCGTCTCTACCATGCCGTCAGACTGAGGATGTTATCGGTGGTTTGAACTCGGTACCTTCCGATTCGTAAGCGCGTAACTTACCACTAGAAAAAAGTGATCACTCCTGTCCAAAGGCTGTTACTGGCTTATTTAGATTTCGCCACAGTACTCCCCCACCAGTGAGTCGGTGGATAGGTGAACGAACGAGGTATTTGTTGTTATGGCGAGCGTGGGAGTTGCTACTATTGCGTCAAGTGAGTCTGACGACTTTGCTGCGTCGAGAGGGTCGAACGACTTTGCTGCGCCAAGTGTGTCTGGCGAGTTTGCTGCGCCGAGTGGGTCCGGCGACTTTGCTGCGCCGAGTGGGTCCGGCGACTTTTGCTGCGGCGAGTGAGTCCGGCGACTTTTGCTGCGCCGAGTGGGTCTGGCGACTTTGCTGCGCCAATTGAGTTTTTGACTACTTTTGCTTGCTTTTCTTGCAGGTAGATGGCGCCATGACACATCAGAAGATTTTGCGTTTTTTTTTCTTTTCAGCCGAGGTCACCGATATCGGTGGTTTGAACTCGGTACCTTCCGATTCATAAGCGCGTAACTTACCACTAGACAAAAGTCATCACTCCTGCCCGGAGGCTGTTACTGGCTTATTTAGATTCCGCCACAATGTAAAGCTGTTGTCCGGGTTTTGTCAACACCGAGTATCTCACACAGTCTCTTGCAAACTGCAGAATCGAAGTTCCTTCCCTGATTGGAGTGCAGTTGTAGAGGAACTCCATATCTTGAGATCCAGTGTTGCACTAGAACCTCTGCAACAGTTGAGGCCTCTTGGTCGAATTTAGGATAGGCTTCAGGCCACTTAGTGAAATAGTCTATGACAACCAGGATGTTGTTGTTGCCATCTGTTGATCTCGGAAGTGGGCCTAATATGTCGACAGCTATTCGTTCGAAAGGTGCTCCCACATTATACAGCTGGAGTCATCCTCTGGTGCGTTTTCTCGGACCTTTACGTGCAGCACAGGGTTCACATGTGCGACACCACTTCTCGACGTCACTCCGCACATTGTTCCAGTAGAAGTGCTCTCGGACTTTTTGTAAGGTCTTCATAACACCCAAATAACCACCAGTTGGACTGCCATGGAGTTCGTTTAGGACTGTCGATATTCTTGTCTTCGGGAGTATTAATTGCCACCTGAATGCTTTTCCGTCGTCAGACTCCCATTTTCGATATAATACACCATTTCTTAGGTGCAGAGAGTCCCAAAGAGTTTGTAACGCTTCGTTGTAGGATGGAAAGAGGCGATGCCTTGCCAGCTGGGCTTTTCATCAGATGACTCTTTGAATTCTATTACTGGTTTAATTTCAGGATCAGCCAGTTGATTTTTTCGGACGCTCACGTCACTCCATGGGTCCAATTCCGATTTTGTTAGCGTTGTAACTTGGCGGACTACGGGATCTATTACGCCAAATTTCTCTTCGACTCTATAGAAGTATTTACAGCTCTCAGGACAGGATCTTTTTGAAAGCGCGTCTGCATTTACGTGTGCTGATCCTTTCCTATGGCGAATTTCTACGTCATACTCCTCTAGCCTTTGTATCCAACTGGCTATTTGGCCTTCTAAATTTTTAAAATTCAGTAGCCAGGTCAAAGATGCATGATCTGTTCGAAGTAGGAACCGTTGACCTATCTTCTGAGCTAAGGATGGAAGTGCTCCACGGCTTTTACGATAGCAAGCAGTTCTTTCCTGGTCACACAGTAGTTTCTTTCTGGTCTGGACAGACACTTACTAAAATAGGCGATGACACGCTCCTGGCCATCTATTTCTTGGGACAATACAGCTCCGATGCTCTCATGACTTGCATCTGTAACCAGAATAAAATGTTTTCCAGCTTCAGGATATGCCAGGATTGGAGCAGATGTTAATTTGTCCTTGAGCTTGTTAAAGGTGTTGTTGCCCTCATTCGTCCAGATGAATTTTTGTTTTGCTTCGGTCAGCTTATGGAGTGATCTGGCGACGGTTGAGAAATCTTTCACGAATTTCCGGTAATACGTGCACAAGCCCAAGAAACTCCGGAGCTGGTGAAAATCTGTCGGGCTTTTCCAGTTTTTCACAGCCGAGATCTTATCCGGGTCTCTTCGAACACCTTCCGCCGAAATAATATGCCCGAGATAGCTCACTTCCAGCCGGAATAAGTGACACTTAGTTAGACTTAACTTGAGGTTAGCTTGTGGCGCGTGCTTACGCGTTTCACTAACCTTCTCATATATTCTATATTTTATTTATTTCAACCAATCGCCACCGGGAGCCAAAGCGTGATTTATGCAAATGAGATATTTTATATAAGTTCGAGTTTAGCGAGTTAGAAAAGGGGAATGAAATGAAGAGAGAAGGGAATGAAATGAAGAGAGAGGAGAATGAAATGAAATGAGAAAGTGTTTTTCAAGTGTAAACGTAGATGTTGTGAGTAGAGCGTATCGTACCGTTGTGGATAAAATTAGTTCATAAAAGAACTGCGAGATAGCTGAGAAAGAAGTCGCCTATTAAAGGAATCCAATCAAGATATTAAGAAAGCAGCTAGACGAACCTGCCATAACATAAGAAATCAGGTTAGTTTTATTTGTCCCAATTAAGTATAAGTGTGTAGCTGTAATTGTACGCGTCGACCCTTCGTAGATTCAGATAGGATTCCGTCGTTCATGATTATTGGATCATTCTCATTCTCCACTGTGTTTTATTGTTCTTAAAATTGAATAGTATTTGTGTAAACTCTTTATTAAGAAAATTCAATAAATAAGATTGATTTGTTAAAATAAGTAGTGAATTTATTATGAATTAATTCAACACATTCAGATTCAGGTAATACCCGAAGGGGAGTTGATAATCTTAGAGGTAGCGAGAGGCAACAACACTGACGCCCAACCGAAATACCGGAATTAAGAGCAAGTGCAGGATTTAGAGTTTTGCCGGAATTATTTTTTTCGGGTAAAGAAAATGTGTCTGAGTTTATTACAAATATTGATGATAACATAGCCTACTATGAAATACCGGCGAATCTGGCGTGTACGTATTTAAAGGGTCATTTAATTGGGAGAGCGTTAGACTGGTTTGAGGTCATTGGTTTTGAGTGTGTAAATGAAGAAGCGACTACATTCGCAACGCTTAAAAATGTTGACGGATAGTTTTCCAGTAGTACGTAATAAATCAGAGTTAGAGGCACAGTTTTTTCATCGAAGCAATGGAGAGGTCAGGCCCCGTCAGACTTTATTTTCCAGCTATTAAAAGTCCATAAGGCTTTAAATTTGAATTATGAGATAAAATTGGTCGATCACATAGTAATGCGACTAGAACCCCAAATTATGGATTATTTAGAAGTTCGAAACCCAACAACGAAAGTTCAGTTGTTAGAGTTGGTAGACCGGTATGAGGAACGTCATAGCTAAAGAGAAACCCAGGGTTCGAGTAATAATTTTGCTAGACGAGGTTGGGATATGAGTAGGAATCCTGCGGAAAGAAGGAATAATGGAAATTGGAGAAATACAGGGGTCGGAAATAGACAAAATGATCAGAGAGGACTAAGCAGGGGTGCGAATAATTTTTCTCGTCGTAGTTATCAAAATCAAGAATTTGAGGGAGGAAATCGCAACAACCAACCTTATCAGCGAACAGACCGGTATCAGAACCGTAGGATGGTGGTTAGGAAGGGTCCTAGTGATGATCCAGCAAAGCAGAATTGGAGGCGTGTTGATTGCAACAGCGGAAGGCAGAAAAATGCCAATTTAAACTTTCTAAGAGATCATGTTGAAGGATATCCTCCTATTCATTACGGTTATCACCAGTTGATCTTCCGTATGTGCCGATTCTTTTACATGACAAGTTTATAAAAGCTCTCTGGGATACAGGTGCGGATCATTCATTTATTTCAGAAAAAACATACCGATCACATATTTTTCTTTTTGTCCTATTATGAAATAGTTAGCTGAAGTAGTTACGGCTCAAGGGTCACAATGCAGAAATTTAGGCACAATTGAGTTACGAATTAAAATAAGGGAATTTTCGAATTTGTGGAAATTTCATGTGATTGCTGAGATGCAATATCCATGCATCCTGGGTATTGATTTTATGTCACATGCAAAGATAAGTTTTGATTTTGTTACGAAATCGTTAATCATTCAGGACTCGCAGATTGAGAAATTGATAATTTCGGACGTACCGGTACGGATAGATTTATTAAAGACTAAGTTAAACGCAGAGCAAAAACAGAAGTTGGCAAATTTTAATGTGGAATGGGAACATCGCTCAGGTACGCAAAATGTAGTGGCTGATATATTGTCTAGAAACCCGTTAGAAAGTAATGAAGAACCAAAGGTGTCTTGTGCGGTGATTAGGTAGTTAGTATTATCGTCTAGAGAACAGTCGAGAGAGGAACAGAGGAATGATCCGGAGTTAGGTCATATCTTGCGGTTTTTAGAAAATCATGACGATAGTTCCATTAATGAGTCAATCTGTAGAAATTGGTCCCGAGACTTTCAGTTGATAGATGGGCTGTTATATTATGCAAAATATACAACCACATTAGGTGAATTAAGAGTATTTATACCCAAAACATTACGTAAAGATGCTATGCGAGAATTCCATGACTCGCCGATGGCGGGCCATCTAGGCAAAAAGAAAACCTACTTAAAATTAAAAGACGCGTGTTATTTCCCGTACATGAGGAAATACATTTATAAATATGTAGCAACATGCGACCAATGCCAAAAATTTAATTATAAGAACGGATTACTCGCTGGTCAATTAATTCCGATAGTAACGAATTTTCCGAATGAAATCGTATCTTTAGATTTATTAGGCTCATACCCTGCAACTAGTCCGGAACGCTATAAATTAATTTTAGTAATAACAGATAATTTTTCTAAATGGGTTGAAATAGTTCCCTTAAGGAAAGATTCGGCTAAAGCAATTGCCAATGTATTTTTTGAGAATTATATTTCGCGTTATGGAGCTGCTGTAAAGTTAATTAGTGATAATGGCCCCCAAATGATATCCGAAGTTTTTGAGCAAGTATGTCGCAGGTTGAACATAAAACACGTTAAAACTGTGGTATATCGTCCACAAGCTAATCAAACAGAAAGAGTTAATCGTACTCTTCTAAAAATGATTTCGAGTTTTGTCGCGGATAATCACACTAACTGGGATCAATTTCTGCGTGAGTTTAGTTATGCTTTAAGGACAGCAGTACATGAGACAACGGGTAAAACACCGGCGGAATTATTTTTAGGTCGAAATTTAATCACTCCATTTCAAAAATTAGTAATGGTAACTGATGGATCAGACTTAGTTTGTGGAAATATAGAAAAGTTGTTTGAAGAGGCTAGGTTACATACAAAGCGCTAGTACGAGAAGTGGGCGAAATATTATAATAAGAAGAGGCGTGAAGTTAATGTGAAGGTTGATGATCTAGTGTTAGTTTAAACTCACCCTTTGAGTTCGGCAAGTAAGAAAATGGTGGGTAAATTTATGCCAAAGTTTGAGGGCCCCTATAAAGTTCTGAGTGTGAAAAATAATAATTTAGTAATATTAAAGTTTGGTAAAAGAATAACTGTTAATGTGGATCAGGTGAGAATTTACCATCAAAGAGAATCAGAGGACAGTGTTGCCGAATCGGAAATTGCGAGAAATAGTGATCATAATGCAGTAGCATCATTCAGGTCGGATGATAGGCCGCCGAGATTAATGTAATCAGAAAGTGATGGGAATTGTCGTAGAGGATCAGAATCAGGAAATTTGGAAGGTAGTAGAGATATAGTTACGAATAGACGCGATGGAGAGGAGGTGAGAAGGTAAAAACGTGTGCGGACGGAGTCTACTGTTTCTTAGGGGGAAGATGTGTATAATTTTAGGAAAAGAAAGCCACGTTGGACGGAGAGAGAGAAAAAAGGAAGGCCCGAATCTTTGGTTGAGAACATACAGAGGAAGAAGAGACCGGAGGCCCAGGTATCCCAGGAAAAGAGAAAGTTGGCCTCGTCAATGCCGTCTCATCCCTCCAGAAAGCGGTATAGAAAGGTGGAAAAGAGGAATTCTGAAGGAACAATTCCAGGACCATCCCGCAGTGAACAGAGGAAATCGGAAGGAACAATTCCAGGACCATCCCACAGATTCAAATGCAATAGTTCCCGTCCAATTCAGCAGGAACGGAACTGTCCTTACAGCCTTCGGAGCCGACGTCGAGTGGACAGCAGCCAGAATCAGAATCTCACAAATGGAAGGAACGCCTCAGCAGGAGCATATCAGGTTCAGCGGACTCAATGGAAGAGGAGACCCAGAAAGTGGGAGCGCAGAGAGGACAGCCCTAGGACAAGGTCATCCAGTACAGAAGCCGTGGTTGGTGACAAAGCTTATGCAGATTGGATCTAAAGACTAGCCAGGTTGTATAATTCTAATTTGTTTATTTTTCCTCTGACAGACAGTTCAGAGTATTTCCATGTGGGCTAGTCTATTTTTTTTGTAAAATTAGCGTACAAAAGTCACTGCGTTATGTGAATTTTCATATCGATTGAAAAAGCGTTTGTATTTAATTTTTTTTTTCAAATTGTGGAAAAACATTTGTTGAATTGCAATCGTTTTGGTACACTTTAAAGACGAGGCTTTATATGTGAGATTACTTGTATTGTTTGTTGTAATATATTGTATGTAAAAAAATGTATATATTTTTGTAAGTAATTATTAAGATGTATAAGTAGTGTCTGGTTTCTGGGCGCGGCGTAATTAGGAATACTAACAAAAACATTAACAGCGCAGCGCGATTGATTGGGAATTTTTTGGAAAATGAAACCAGATAAAGGTTATTTTGTTATGAGACTATATATATATAATATAATGTATGCCATATTTATGTCAAAAAGGAAGTTGTATAAGGTTCTGTACATTTAATGTCATGTTTTAGAAAAAAAATTGACAAAGTTTCCTTTCAGGGCTGCAGTCCCTGAATATAGTGATGAGAGGAAAGATTGATGTCATGCAAAGATATTATTGTAAAATTTTTCTTTATATTTATTAGCACTTAACTAAAGTGCATGATCAAGGTTTTTTTCATTAAAGGAAGGTTTTCCCCTGATCTTCGCCCGAATGGGATGCACTGTAGGGAATTTATGTAAAAGAAGAATAAAATAAGGTGGAGAGCCCTTTGAGTAGTCATTTCTGTGTGCTAGTTTAATTAAAGTTTCTAAACTTAGTGAGTTGAAATTTTCTGCAGGTTCAGTGTCTTCAGGCATTCTAAAGTTCGTGAGTTAAAATTTTATACAGGTTCAGTGTTTTCAGGCATTCTAGAGTTATTTGTGCAGGTTCAGTGTTTTTTAGGGTATTACGTGAGTTCTTTCAGGTCGTTTAGACCTTCAATAAGTCACGCTTTTTTCTCGGAGAGGGTTGTGACGGGTTCTTACGCGTTTCACTAACCTTCTCATATATTCTTTAATATTTTATTTATTTTAACCAATCTCCACCGGGAGCCAAAGCGTGATTTATGCAAATGAGATATTTTATATAAGTTCGGGTTTAGCGAGTTAGAAAGATGAATGAAATGGAATGAGAAAGTGTTTTCAAATGTAAACGTAGATGTTGTGAATAGAATCCATCGCACCGTTGTGGATAAAATTAGTTCATAAAAGAACTGCGAGAATAGCTGAGAAATAAGTCGCCTCTTAAAGGAATCCTACTTCAAGTTGACCCAATCAAGATCTTAAAGAACCAACTAGACGAACCTGCCATAGCATAAGAAATCAGGTTAGTTTTATAGATTACAATAAAGTATAAGTGTGTAGCTGTGTGTCGATCTTTCGTAGATTCAGATCGGATTCCGTCGTTCACGATTATTGAACACTTCTCATTCTCCAGTGTTTTATTGTTCTTAAAATTGAATGTGTAATCTCTTTAATTAAGAAAAATCAATAAATAAGATTTATTTTTTAAAATGACTACTGAATTCATTAACTATTCAACACGTTCAGATTCAGGTAACACCCGAAGGGGAGTTGATAATCTTAGGGGTAGCGAGAGGCTACGACACATTCATTTACAATCGTCTATGTAAGCAGAAGAGGAACTATTATTGTAATTAAAGATAAATCTGCCCATCATTTTATTATATTTAAAAGCTTTTTAACATTACATTCCTAACAGGAAAAAGTGACAAATTTCTGTAAGTTACTCTAAAAAAATTGACATCAGTAAACAATTTATTCATGAATAATAAAGAACAGTACTCTGTAGTAGGTTCATTAATATTATCAACATTTATATTGAATTTATTAACTAAAAAATTATTAATATCTTTAATGATGTGAACTGCATGGCACGTCTTTAAGCACTTATTATTTGAGATTCCATCGAACATTACAATTTTCTTTTTATTAAGATCAAACATGAAGTATTTGATCTTCTGGATATTAAAGTTTATTTCAAAATCAACTCTATAATAACTCTAATATTATCGATTAAATACTTTTTCATCTCTGTTTTTCCTTTTAGTTCTTTTGCTTCTAGATTTTCTTTTAGAATTATTATGAAAATTGGATCAGTATAAAAAAATTCTTTGTTATTACTCTGTAACATAATTTGCAATGTGTTTTTAGCAAAGTATATAACATTAAGACCATATGGATATATTGTATTAAAACTCCTAATAAAGTGATTCTCCCACCAAAATCTGTGCTTAGTATATACAGTCAAGAGCCAAAACATTATGACCACCCCAACATTTTGCAATGAACTCGAATAGTATTTAACTGCTGCTGGAGAGTCTGAAGAATCCTTCTTTCACTTACTTCTGTGTGTCATGGGAAAGGCTGCGACTCGAAGCGACTCTGATAGAGGGCAGATTGTAATGGCTCGAAGGCTCGGAACAAGTATTTCCGAAACTGCATGACTCGTGGGTTGTTCGCGATGTTAGTACACTCGTGTCCATAAATTAAGGATAATTCGGAATCACACAGAAATTGAACACTAAAATAAAAATTTCACCTGTAGAATTATCACACACATCTTGAAGAAGGATATGCAAACTACAGGAAACCATAGTATATCACAATGACGAGAGTGTAAGAGAGGGGTATATAAGGAATGGTGGCAAAGAAGTAAAATTGTTCACAAGCGCTTTAAAAGCCTTTCAGTGCAAAAAACGCATAGTTATGGCACAAAGGAAGCATTTGGATGATTTTTACGTGGTAGAATTATCGGGCAACTGGAATGTGGACGTACCAATCTGGAAGTATCCGAGGAACTTGGAATCGCCCAGATTGTCATCTTCAAGCTTTGGCAACGATTCCAAGATGACGGTAATGTGAGTAGATATTACAGCACAGGTCGCTTTCGAGTTACAACGCCGAATGAGGACCGGTATTTGGCAGTTACTGCCAAAAGAAACAGACGGAGCACAGCATCAGACCTTTCTCGCCAGCTCTCTTCAGCTGCCGGTACGACAGTTTCAAGGCAGACCATCTACAGACGCTTAGGGCACATTGGTCTATATACTCGTAGGCCTGTCAGATGTGTTCCCCTTACCGCAACTCACTGTCGCCTGCGATTAACCTGGAGTAGAGAGCATGCATTGTGAACACCGCAACAGTGGCATTGTGTGATGTTTTCCAACGAGTCCAGGTTTAGTTTGCTGTCTGATTCTTGCCGGACTTTCATATGGAGAGCGCCAGGTACCCGTTACCACCAAGAGAACACCATTAAAACACACTGTTACGGTAGTGCAGGATGGCTCGTATGGGGAGGAATTATTCTTGGTTCCAGAACTGACCTGCACGTTCAGAGTGTAACGATGACAGGCTACATATATCGGGATGTCATTCTGGAACAACATGTACGTTTGTTTCGGGGCGCCATGGGTGCTGAATGTTTGTTTATGGATGACAACGCCCGTCCTCACTGTGCAACCATTGTAGACGAATGCCTTCAATCGGAGGATTTCACCCGTATGGATTGGCCAGCATACTCACCGGACTTGAATCCAATTGAGCATGTGTGGGATATGCTTGGCCGACGAATTACAGCCCATCAACCCCCTCCCACCTGTCTACCAGAACTTCGGAGGGCATTGCTTGATGAGTGGTGTAATATTCCCCAAGATCAGATCGATAATTTGATACTGAGCATGCGTAGGCGTTGTAAGGCCTGTATTGCATCGTCCGGGAGACATACTACGTATTAACCATCATAGTAATCATGTTATACTGTTTTTTGTAAATAGGTTCTTATTTGAAATTTGCTCCAAGGAGTAAAAATCGCAATTTTTATTAATTATGTCAAACATATAGCATCTTTTTTGCTCTTTACCTTTTGTTTAATAAATAGACTTTACAAATAAGTCAAATTTGTTTGGCTTCTGTCTCTTTCTTTGCCTGAACTTCATTATCCTTAATTTACGGACATGAGTGTTCTTATGCAAAGTAGACGAATGACGGTGAAAGCAGCAGTAGACGACATGGTATTGGACGTCCACACGCTATCAAAGAAAATGGTCGTCAGAGACTGTCTCGCATGGTGAAACAAAACTCTAGCCAGACAGAGGCTTAGCTGACAGCCCAATACAATGCAGAGCCAAGTAGAATAGTATCGGAGCACACTGTTGGATATGGGGTTACGTAGCAACCGTTTCAATTGTGTGTCTTTGCTGACCATGCGTTATCGCCAACTGCGCCTGCGCTTGGCCCGTAAAAATCGCGACTGGTCCATGGATCAGTTGGAGAGAGTTGCCTGGTTAGATAAATCACGGTTTGTCATTCATCACATTGATGGCAGTGTCAGGATACGCTGTCTTCCAGGCGAACATTTGCTCCCTCAATGTACAGTAGGTCAAACACAGGCCGGGGGTGGCGGTATTATGCTTTGGGGGACGTTCTCTTGGGCGTCTCTGGGACCTGTGGTTGTGGTAGATCCGGCCATGAATGCTACAGGTTATCTGAACATCATATCGGACCAGTTACACCCTTACATGGCCTCTGTTTTTCCAGCTGTGGAAATGGAATGTTCCAACAGAACAACGCCCCCTGTCGCAAGCCTAAAAATGTTTTGGAGTGGTTCCAGGAACATGATGCTGAATTCCATTTAATGTCCTGGCCGCCTAATGCACCGCATCTCAATACGATAGAACACATTTGGGACGTCATGGGACAGCAGCTCAGAGTTCAAAGACCACCAATTCGCAATATCTCGGATTTGAGTGACCACTGCTTAAACACCTGGTACAATCTGTCTCCGGCCAATCTACCAAGAACTTGTGGCATCCATGCCAAGGTGGGCTGAAGCTGTGTTTCGCGCCAAAGATGGGCCAACTCGTTATCGACAATTGGTCATAATGTTTTGGCTCTTTAGGGTATATATACAGGGTGTCCAGCCTTAATGTGACCCAATAGCTAATTCCCGAACCGTTCGGTTTAGATATGCACTTCCAATTTAAAAAATGTTTAAAAAAAGGTAAGGAATGTTTTTACGTGCTTTTCGAACCAAAAGACCCATTTACAAAAAAATTATAAAAATTAATTTTTTATACAGTCCCCAGGTCCTATCACTTACATTTAGAAAAAGATGCAGTACACAAAAACAAAGTAGACACAAAAAGTTTCATTTTATTACGATGAAAACTGGCCGAGTTATGCCTACATAAATTTGAAGCATATGAGTTGCTCAGAAAAGGAGGTCGTATATAAAGTGAGTTTAGAGCACAATAATTCACTATCTATACAAAAAGAGCAAAAAAAAAATCATAGAAAAATTAAAACATCGTAGTAAACATCATAGATTGACAATTTGTATTGCGGTATGACAAACAATAAAAATTAAATTAAAGAAATACAACTTGTACTGAAAGGATTAAAACACCTTGTAGCAAATAGCAGCAAAATAAAACAGGATTTGCCTTTCAAATTATAGCATAATGTGGAATGATGCGCCAATCATGAATCAGGGGTTTTATTATATCAGAATGACCAAATTAACTTAAATAATGGTGAAGGCCCGAGACAGGGAATACGTCTATTTCAACTCCCAGTTTTATACAAGCACTGAACAGCACGGGCAATTGTGCAATAAGATGAATGTCTTCGAGGGGAAAATTAAATAGCATAAAGTCTTGCCGCCTCTCTCTTATTTCGATTACACTGCCCATAAAACAGTACCATTTCGCAGTTTCTTCATTCGTATACATCTCGTTCTCCCCTCTATAATTCGTAATATTAGAATACGACTGTATGCAATTGCAAGCGACTACACAAGAGATTTTTAACGTTCGTCATGATCAGCAAAAACGCAGCAAATCAGACTCAAGCCGCAGCATATAAGTCTATTTTTTAAAACTGCTTTTGAGATGTTTTCTTCGTCCAAAATATTTTATTTTTTCTATGTTCTACGCATACACAGAATAAATTTTATTTCATTAGTACTCAATTATTGTATTATTAACGTATGCTTTTAAATTTAAAAACGATCTACATAAGAGTGACGTGCAAGAGCGAAAGTTTCCTAGCAGAGTTCCAACTAACTTTGGAGACGGCCCCTTACTAGCTTCTTGAAAATAGCCTAGAAAATGCATATAAAGTGTGATTTTGAAAGTTCCATAACTCGGGCAGTTTTTATCGTAATAAAATGAAACTTTTTGTGTTTACTTTGTTTTTGTGTACTACATCTTTTCCTAAATACAAGTGATACGACCAGGGGACCGCATAAAAATTAATTTTTGTAATTTTTTTCTAAATGGGTTTTTTGGTTCGAAAAGCACGTAAAAACATTCCTTACCTGTTTTAAAACATTTTTCAAATTGGAAGTGCATGTCTAAATCGAACGGTTCGGGCAGTGCTCCGCAACCGGTGTGCCGTGGCACACTGGTGTGTCATGAACCAGATACAGGTGTGCCGCGGTCAAATACATTGCATTTGATATTTTACAATTTTTCATCATGTATTTAATACACACACAATGACAATTTTTTTTCATAATAATGTCTATTTTTCTAAATATACTATAGAATAATTATATTATAACTAAATAATTATTCAATGGTCCCCTGGTGAGAACAGTTGAAAACTGCCAAGTGTGTTGTGTATACACCAAGGCCCACCAAATTAATCATAGATGAAGCAAAATGACCATTATGCGCGTCGTTGAAGACTCATGCGCATGTGTTGTTTGTATTTGCGCGTGGTACATCACGTTCACTCGTATGTCATTGTTGTCACTATTTTACAACACAAAGTTAAATAAACACGTTCCTACCACTAACGATAATTATTATTAATTATCTTACTAAATTATGTATGGTTAACGTTCTTCGTATAAAATTTTTTAAATTTTATACCCCTTTAAATATGGATAAATTTTTACGTCGGAAAGATTCGTATTCACGTACAGATGATGAAGAACCCAGCACAAGTGTTACAAAAACATAAAGAAGGTAGTGAAAAGAAAGTACGACGAAGACAACATTAAATATTAATTCTCGTGATGTGGTGACGAAATGGCACTAAGACCACAGTGCATGATTTGCGGCGATCAGCTATCAAACGAGTCAATGGTACCCAGTAAATTAAAGCGGCATCTATATTCAAGCCATCCTAGCTGCGCCATCAAAGTCAAACAATATTTTAAGAGGTGCTTAGAACAAAATAAAAAAACAGAAGAAATTTATGAAATCGGCCGTAACAGTTTCTGAAAAGGTATTAGAAGCTAGCTATCATGTTGCAAAATTAATTTATTGTCAGAAGAAGCCACATACTGTCGGCGAAACACTTATTAAACCAGCATGCATGGAAATTGTTAGACTTATGCTTGGGCCCAATGAAGTTAAGGAAGTGAATAAAGTTTCGTTGTCTGCTGATACTGTTAAAAGACGTATTCACGATATGCCAAGCGATATTTTAGGAACACTGATTAAAAAACTGTTATCGGCTGAAAAATTTGCGCTTCAGATTGATGAAACAACTGATATTAAAAATAAAGCACTGCTGATAGCTATTGCACGTTTCGTTGACGAGGACTTTATTAAAGAACATTATTTATTTTGTAAGGATGTTCCAGAGAGAACTACCGGTGAAGAAATTTTTCGAGTAACCGATGATTTCTTCAAAATATGTAATATTCAATGGAGCAACTGCATTGCTGTTTGCACGGATGGCGCTGCGGCAATGACGGGTAGTAAAAAAGGTTTTGTCTCTTGTGTAAAACAAAAAAAATACGACGGTACAATTTACACACTGCTGCATACATCGAGAAGCATTGATGGTCAAGAATTTGCCGGAAGAACTTTTGAACACGACGAATGAATGCATTAAAATCATAAACTTAATTAAATCAAGAGCCATAAATTCGCGAATTTTTGGATTACTTTGTGCAGAAATGGGAGCCGAATATGAATCCTTATTATTTTATACAGAAATTCGTTGGCTATCCCGAGGCAAAGTTTTGGCTAGATTATTTGAGCCTCGTCACGAGGTGCGTGAATTTCTTTTAACACAGAATATGCTCGAAATATGCCAGCACCTCGATGATGATTACTGGATAGCCAAACTTGCATACATGGCTGATATATTCGAGCATTTGAATGAACTTAATAAAAAAATGCAAGGTCGAAATGAGGATATTTTACGTGCTCCGACAAATTACAAGGATTTATTAAAAAAAACTCGAACTTTAGCAGAAAGAGTTGCAAAAAGGATGTTTGGAAATGTACCAAAGGGCCAATCATATTACAATTGAAAACAAACAATTAATTGTGGATCTGGCCCAACAACATTTAAGTATGCTTCAGCAGAAATTTGATCAATATTTTTATTCCATTAATACGGAACAATACGATTGGATTCGAAATCCTTTTACAACCAATGCAATAAATTCTACGGAAGCACTTCCTTTACAAATTCGAGAGGAATTTACAGATTTAAATAATGACATGACTTTAAAATTATACTTCTCCGAAGTTCCATTAGATGTTTTCTGGGTTTACTTTAAAAAAGAATATCCTCACATTTCCTACAAAGCTATCTCAACATTACTTCCATTTTCGACGACATATTTATGTGAGCAAAGTTTTTCAACTCTTGTATTAATTAAAAATGATAAGTTGTCATGCTTGAAAGATCTTGACGGAGAACTTCGGGTTGCGTTGTCAAATATTGAGCCGAATATAAAACTTTTGTGTTCATTGAAACAAGCGCAGGTATCACATTAATAATTATTATATATATGATTGCGTAGAAATAAATATGTTATGGTCTTATGTATGTATACTCAAATAAGAAACAAACATTTATTGTAAAATTTGTGTATCAATTAATACCTATATACTTAAGCTTTTGGTGTGCCGCGGAATTCTAGAAAGAATTTTGGTGCGTCGTAGGTGAGAAAAGGTTGCGGAGCACTGGGTTCGGGAATTAGTTATTGGGTCACATTATGGCTGTGCACCCTGTATATATATATATAATCAAAAATTTTCTCTACAAGAGACAGATAAATAAACATGATCAAACTGAAAAGAATTGAAATTGTAAGATAACCAGACAATAGATTTTAAATGGAAATAAGAAAAATTAAAATATAGGGTTAAATATAAAAAAATATAAAAGCATGGATGCTAAAGTATTATTAACTTTGCTGACTTAGGACAGCTTAAATATAAGATAATTTATATAAAAGTGGGGTTGAACATGTTTTATGGCCAGCCAACCTTCCCCTTTCAAAAACCTATGGAAAACAATGGATAGAAAATCTAAATCTATTATGAGAAAACGGTAACTTACTTAAAAAGTGCATTCAAAAATGTAGATCGCGCCCTAAATCTGAGTACAATAAACAATTTATTGCCAGATTCTGGACCCAAATACTAATTAAAGCATAGCAAGGGCTGAAAAGTAGCACTTAGCAAAAGTATGAAACGAATAGAAATAGTAAATTAAGAATTGTAAACCTACTACCATTATCTTAGGGACACTAAATTTATATGATTTAAAATAATAATAAATTAAATTAAATTTTAAGAAAAGTAATTTTATCTAAAATTAGAATTTGGAAGTACCTATATTTATCTAGGAAGAAAAATTAATTTATAATAATAACCTGTTAATAAACTATGGAATTATAATCCTCACTATTTAGAATTTCTTTATTCAAATATCTATTAATAATATTAATTGGGTATTTTTGAATTAAACAGTATTTAGTAAAAAGTTTATAGTTTTTTACACACACGCATATCTATATCTATATATATATATATATATATGTATTACATTACAAAAATATACAAAAAATAGTTATATACCTAAGATAACTATAGTCATGATAGAATAGATTTAGCCACATAAATACTAAAGCAAACTCCTAGCCTTAGGAACCAGGAATGCAGGTTTAAACAATGTTTTTCGGCCGGCCAACCTTCACCTGAATTTGCCAATATTCTGGGCCATATGGAAAGCAATAAATTTCTAGAGAAGTTTAACTATATTATAGATAAAACCATAATCTATTAATGTAATACTATAATGTTATAGCCTGTAATAATCACTAAAATATTTAAAATCACAGTTAAACTATTAGAAGACTTACCATGTGAAACATATTCGCCGCTATGGACAATAACAGTATCGCATACAATTATTATGTTTTGATAAAGTAGCATTATTACTATATATACACATTTAAAAACTCTATATTTTATTTTAAAATTTATAGGAAATAAAAGTACCATCCAGACATATACAATTAATTTTTAATAAAATATAACATTATTAAATTACTTAGCTAGAGGCGCCATCTATCAATAAACTGTACAACTAACTTTTTTATTTAACTGTTATGTAACTTTTTATAAATTTAGGAGGTTAACTGTGTTCCATACAATGTTTAATAAAGTTATTAATATTTAAATATATATTAAATTTATCACTAACTAACACCTTGTTACGATAAATATAATTGAAAATAATATGTCTATAAATTGATATAATTTTGAAATTCCAGTAAGGCACTTTAAGAATGTTAAAATCATCTCTTTTATCATAAATATTGCTATGCAATTTATAGTCCTTAATACACAATGATACATCCAAGTAATTAGTTTACTATTAATTTTAATTAGCTTTAAATATCCCGGATAAAAATATACGATGGAGCTGCGACGGCTGAATCGACCATGTGACGGAGAGAATAATTTGGGGTGATCTCCAAAACAACTAAGCACCAACCAGTGGAGCTCCCTTTGAGGCGCCTGCGAAAATCCTCACCGATAAGATGAAAAGGAACTGAAGCCCATGGAGAGATTCATTCAGACTTCGGCCGCAGAAGTCGTGTTTTTGTTCGTGTTGACACTTACTTTTCTGTAAATAGCTTCTTGACGTATTTTTACTTTTAAATAAATCTATTTTATTCAATTCCCCAGATTCGTCGCTATCAACTACCCATCGTGTGGTGTGCACATATGTGTCGAACATGGCTCTCCACAAATGACTGAGGGAGCGGAGTTTACTCTCGCGTCTACCCTTAAGCCTTCACGCTTGTATACTGTCAAGTCCAGTTGCAGCAGTGCTAGTCTCGATCCTTGTGGAACTGCGCTGATTGGAGGCGTATAGTCTTCAGTGGCGAGTCCCGTTTCCAGATATTTCTTGATGACAACCTGTGGTGACCTGTAGGCTTACCTGTAGGCCCTTACACTAATACCTTCCTGTCTATCTGAAAACCCGGATGGATGTGAAGGAGGACTTAAATGATCAAAATACATAATTACAATTCAAACTGATTTATTGATGCCTAGCAGTACACAAGATCAGACACAACATAATTCTAATTAAGATAAATAAACTAAAGTGGAGTGAAGAGGTGGGATATCCCTACAAGTGGATAATACAGAATTTCAACTGAATCTAGGACAGCTTAAACGCGCATAATTACAACTACGCCTCCCAATAAAAATCTGGTTTTCTTAATCAAAGTCACTAACCTTATATTTTACTGCTGCGGTTTCTTCGTGACGAACTTCATGCACTTTATTTTGCTGGATGAATTGATGAAGACTCCACTCACCGTAATAGTGAATTTCACTATTTTTAAATCCGCTTCTCTTCGCTTATCAGGCTCGCTTCACTTGTCAACAACGACGTGTCGACTTCTCGATCTTTAATTCACTTGACTTCTCACTTCCTCTTACTTAGCTCCTACTTAGCTCTCTTCAACTCATGAAAACCGAATTTATAAAATATTTCTTATATACATAAATCACGCCTGGCTCTCGGTGAAGATTGGTTGAAATAAATAAATTGCTTTAAGGAGAGAAAAAAAAGAAGTAAGTAAAATACCGTATAGATCCATCACAAACCACAGACTGTTTGATGACGTCCAGGGCAGCGTGACTATCTTGCCCTGACTATAACACGCCACACTGGCCCATAATAGGGCGTTATGGTTTGGGAGGGGGGACATCTCTTTTGATAACCGAGCACCATTTGTAGTTATTTCTGGCGCACGCAACTGGGTCATTTTACGGCACCCAAGACTTATCTTTCAACGTGATAATGCCCGGACATGTGTTGCTATTCATTGTCTTCATGCTTGCCTTACACTTCCTTGTCTAGCTACGTCACCTGATCTCTCTCCCATAATTCCATTTGGGACGTTATGGGAAGGACACCTTGCATTTATGGACCAAAGCCTGTTTGACTTACTCCTTT
Source organism: Trichonephila clavata (assembly GCA_019973975.1). NCBI lineage: Eukaryota > Metazoa > Arthropoda > Arachnida > Araneae > Nephilidae > Trichonephila > Trichonephila clavata. Next base: position 23,351 of record BMAO01011720.1, read on the forward strand.
TATAACAGTCTAACGCGGAACTAATCTAACTGGTCGGAAATTTTAGTTGTTTATTTTGATATGTACAGTGGTGGCAAAAAGTACTGAACACATTTTTTTGACCTAATTTTGTGTTTAATTTAATTTTTTGTTACGACATTGTAAAAATATTTTAACTATTTTTATTAATTTTAATATACAACGCTGGCCACCATAAATGCAACACCCTGAAGGAAGCACCCAAATAAAATGAAATTTACAACAAGCATTAGCGGAAGTGAGATATGAAAATTGTAAGAATTTCAGCGCAGACACACATCACGCACGCCTGTGGCGCCAGCTCAAAGCGCTATTTCAGGCTTGGATATTTCGGCGATTTCAAGCACGGCAATTGTGTTTTTCTTGTGTTTTTTTTCAAAAAACGACCAGTTATGTCTCGTACAAAACAGCGATCGGCTTTTGATCAAGTATCCGAGTTCGACAAAGGAAGGAGTGTGGCCTACCGAGATTGTGGATTATCTTTCAGGGAAATCGGTAGTCGTGTTGGACAAAACCAAACAACTGTAATGCGGATATGTGACCGTTGGATGCAAGAGGATACGACGGACCAACGGGGTCGATCGCATCCACTTCAGTGCATCACTTCACTTGAGGACAAGCAAATTGTGCGCATGGCAGTGACGGATCACTCAGTCACATCACGAACCATAGCACAGCACATTGAGTCAATAACGCATCATTCAGTATCTGCGCGTACCATTCGACCCCGTTTACAGCACAGTAGTCTGTCTGCAAGATGTCTATTGCTTGGTCTACACTTGACGCAGAACCACAGACGTATCCGCCGCCAATGGTGCGATGAAAGAAGGATATGGGTGACAGAATGGGATGAAGTTGTTTTTACTGACGAATTACGCATCTGTCTGCAACACCATGATGGTCGGATTCAAGTCTGGAGACACCGTGGAGAGAGGATGCTGAACCGCCACACTGGTTCTGCACCGGATATTATGGTATGGGGTGGTATTGGATATCACTCTCGCACTCCTCTAGTACAAATTGCCGGTACTTTAAACAGCCAGCGCTATATCTCCGAGGTGTTGGAGCCAATTGTCCTTCCTTACCTTCAGGGCTTGGCCACAGCCATATTTCAACAGGATAATGCGCGACCACACGTGACACGCATTTTCAAAGGTTCTTCATCAATCACCAGATTGAATTGCTTCCCTGGCTGGCTCTCTCTCCGGATCTTTTGCCGATAGAAATCATGTCGTCCATGGTTGTTCAACTATTGACCCAGATTACACCCCCAGCTGCTACACCAGAACAACTTTGGTAACGTGTGGAAGCTGATTGGTCTGCTGTACCCCAAGAACACATCCAAAGTCTCTATGAATCAATGACGAGGCGTGTGGCAGCGGTGATCTCCAACAAAGGCGGCTACTCTGGCTACTGATTCATGGCAGGAACCACACTTCACAGAAGTCTATAAATGTAATCATTTCATACTTGGTCAACATGTTATCTACAAAATAAATTTTGCTCTGCTATCTCTTGTCTTTCTCGGTTTTGCATTTACGGTGGCCAGCAGTGTATTTTATTGTGATGGTTTCAAATTTTTTTATAGTTTTTCAATACAACGAATATTTTTGTACAGCTGCCAGAACACAAGATTGAGTAGTATGCATAGAATTCAGAAAAAACATTTCATATACCTAGTAGAATAACACGAAACCTTACAAGAACGATACATTTAGCATGCATTTTGGAAATTATATGATAGTTACCTATTTGAGAGAGAACATCAATATTTTATGGGCCAAGCGTTTGCTTTAATTACAGCTCTACATCTGGAATAACCAATTTCACAAGAAGCTCTTTTATGACCACATGGTTGACAGAAAACATCAAAGCTTATGTTAACTCAAGTATGTTTGAAGATTTTTTTTCTTCGAAACCAATTTTATTCTATAGGTTCTTTAAATAATTAAGACCTAGAGATTGTATTCACAGTATTAACTTCGAACCATTTCTAGACTACATTTGCGAGGTGATTGATTCAAAATTAGTTTGAACTACTTTAAAAACATATAACTTTTATGGTAAATTTTAATCACTTTACTGGAAGAATATTTTAAAAATGAAAAGTTTAAATTACCAATCAAACTATTTTTATTAGTGGAAATAAATTATGGCTCCAAAATTAAATCCTCAAGCCCGAACATTTTTTTGAAAAACTTTTGAAGGATCGTTGCTTAAATTCTGTTACAAATAAATCATTTAAAAATCAGAAAATATATTTTTTAAATGGATTACTATCTAAACTTCGAAAAGAAATAAAATTTGGCTGGCAATCAAAAGTTCCAAGAAAAATATATGGATGAAAGAAAGTCCTTGATGAAAAAGAAAAAAAGCTGAAAAAGACTTATCACTGCAGAAAATCCTCTGCCTCTAAGAGTTTTAGTAAAGAAGCTACAGGTATTGCAATCGACAATCGGTTGTCAGAGAAAGGAAATTGAATGTAAAAAAGTGAATAAACAAGTCTGCCATCAAATGTCTACGACATCCGTAGAAAAACGAAGAAAACGCTCTTAGCCTCTGTATTTACTGTTAAGCAAAGGTAGGTACAAAACATGGACAACTTCGGATGAAGTACTGTTTCATCCATCTTTTACTATTGGAGATACAATATATTTCAGATGAAAAGCGTCAAAAAAACGTAGCAAAAAGCAACTTGGCTGTCAGACGTTATGGTATAGATGGGAAAATGTCCTGTAGAAACTTAACAAAACCTCTTTTTTGTAGAATCAAAGTCTAAAATCAATGCAAAATACTCTTAGAAAAACGTTTTGAAGCACATGATCAAAGAAAGCAAGCGTCTTTACCCTCAAGGAAACTTTGTTTTTCACCAAGATTCTGCATCAAGTTATATAGCAAAATCAATTTGTCGTAGCCTTTCACTACCCCCATGATTATTAACTCCCCTTTGCATATTATCTAAATCTGAATATGTTGGATCCATAATTAATTACAACTAAATTAATAAATCAATCTTATTTATTTATCTTTCTTAATTGAGAAATACACAAATATTATTCAGACTATAAGAACAACAAATTACAGTGGAGTGCGAGAAGAATCTGATTATGAACGACGGAACAGTAACTGAAACCACGGAGAATAACGTATACAATCAAACTACGCATTTATATCTAATTTATGAAAATAACTGACCTGGTACCTTTTTCTTAAGGCAGGTTTCTCTAATACTGGATTGCTCTAAGGAGTGGCTTCAATCTTTGATATCTTTCAGTTCCGCCCCGAACCGAATTAATGAACCTTTTTAATCGTCTTCTCCCGACGAATATATTTCCACTAGCTAAACTAAACTCTCAGAATCACCTTCTTAATCAACCTCGTAATCATCCTCCCTCTCTTCATTTCATTTCTCCCTTTTATATCTTTTTCGAACTCGCTAAACCCGAAACTATCTTGTTTGCATAAGTCACACTTTTAGCTCTCGGCGGAGATTGGTTAAAATAAATAAAATATTTAAAGATTTGAGAGAAGGTTAGTGAATGGCGTAAGCACCCGTCACAATCCCCCTCCGAGAAAAAAAGCGTGACTTATTGAAGGTCTAAACGACCTGAAAGAACTCGCTTAATTTACCTAACGTCTGAAAATCACTGAACCTGCACAAAATTTTAACTACTCTAGAATGCCTAAAAATACTGAACTTGTAGAAAGGTAACTCACAAACTTTAGAATGCCTGAAAACACTGAACTTGTAGAAAGTTTTAACTCACGAACTTTAGAATGTCTGGAAACACTAAATTTGAAGAAAATTTTAACTCTCTAAGTTAGAAACTTTAATTAAACTAGCACACAGAAATGACTACTCAAAGGGGTACTCCACTCTAATTTATTGAACTTGTACAATATATACAATCCCTACAGTGCATCCCATTCGGGCGAAGATCAGGGGAAAACCTTTCCAGGAAAAAACCCTGATCATGCACTTTACTTAAGTGCTAATATAAAATTTTACATTAATATCTTCTCACGACATCAAAGTTTTCATCGCATCACTATGTTCAGGGACTGCTGCCCTGAAAGGAAACCTTGTCAATTTTTTCTAAAACATGACATTAAATGCACAGAACTTTTATACAACTTCCTTATTGACATAAAATATGGCATATATTATATTATATATATATATATAGTTTCATAAAGAAATAACCCCTTTATCTGGTTTCATTTTCAAAAAATTCCCAATCAATCGCGCTGCGCTGTTAATGTTTTTTGTTAGTATTCCTAATTACGCCGCGCCCAGAAACCAGACACTACTTATACGTCTTAATAATTGCACACAAAAATATATACATTTTTTACATAGAATATACTACAACAAACAATACAAGTAATCTCACATATAAAGCCTCGTCTTTAATGTGTAGCAAAACAATTGCAATTCAACAAGTGTTTTTCCACAATTTGGGAAAAAATTAAATACAAAAGCTTTTTCAACCGATATGAAAATACACAAGACGCAGTAACTTTTGTAGGTTAATTTTACAAAAAAAAAAAATAGACTAGCCCACATGGAAAATACTCCGAACTGTCTGTCAGAGGAAAAAATAAACAAATTAGAATTATACAACCTGGCTAGTCTTTAGATACAATCTGCATAGGCTTTGTCTCCAACCATGGCCTCTGTGCTGGATGACCTTGTCCTAGGGTTGTCCTCTCTGCGCTCCCACCTTCTGGGTCTCCTCTTCCATTGACTCCGTTGAAGTTGATATGCTCCTGCTGAGGCGTTGTTTTCCTTTGTGAGAACTGGAACTTGGCTGTTGTCCACTCGACGTCGGCTCCGAAGGTTGTATGGACAGCTCCTTTCCTGATGAGGTCTGTTGTACTTGAATCTGTGGGATGGTCCTGGAACTGCTCTTTCAGAACTATTTTCTTCCACCTTTCTATACCGCTTTCTGGAGGGACGAGACGGCATTGACGAGGAAAACTTTCTCTTGTCTCGGGATACTTGGGCACCTGGTCTCTTCTTCTTTTGTATATTATCTCTCCAAGAGTCTGGCCTTCTTCTTTTCTCTCTTTCAGTCCAATACGGTTTTTTCTTCCTGAAATTATACACCTCACCCCCCGAAGAAACAGCCGACTCCGTTCGTCCACGTTTTATTCTCACCTCCACTCCATCGCGTCTATTCGCAACTATATCTCTACTACCATCTAAATTTCCTGATTTCGATCCTCTACGACAACCCCCATCATTCTCCGATTGCACCAATCTCGACTGTCCATCATCCGACCTGACTGATGCCACTGCACCATGATCACTACTATTGGCACTTTCCGACTCGGCAACACTGTGATGGTAAATTCTCACCTGGCCCACATTAACAGTTATTCTTTTACCAAATTTTAATATTACTAAATTATTATTTTTTACACTCAGAACTTTATATGGGCCCTCAAACTTTGGCATAAATTTACCCACTATTTTCTTACTTGTCGAACTTAACGGGTGAGTTTGAACTAATACTAGATCATCAACTTTCACATTACTTTCACGCCTCTTTTTATTATAATATTTCGCCAACTTCTCGTGCTGGCGCTTTATATGAATTCTAGCCTCCTCAAATAACCTTTCTATGTTCCCACAAACTAAATCTGATCCATCAGTTTCCATAAATAAATTTTGAAAAGGGGTGATTAAGTTTCGACCGAAAAATAATTCCGCCGGTGTTTTACCCGTTGTCTCATGTACTGCTGTCCTAATAGCATATCCGAACACTTGCAGAAATTGATCCCAGTTAGTGTGATTATCCGCGACAAAATTCGAAATCATTTTTAAAAGAGTGCGATTAACTCTTTCCTTTTGATTAGCTTGTGGACTATATACCACAGTTTTAACGTGTTTTATGTTCAACCTGCGACATACTTGCTCAAAAACTTCGGATATCATTTGGGGGCCGTTGTCGGTGACTAATTTAACAGGAGCTCCATAACGCGCAATATAATTCTCAAAAAATGCATTGGCAATTGCTTTAGCCGAAGCTTTCCTTAAGGGAACTATTTCAACCCATTTAGAAAAATTATCTGTAATTACGAAAATAAATTTATAGTGTTCTGGACTAGTTGCAGGGTATGGGCCTGACAAATCTAAAGATATGATTTCATTCGGAAAATTCGTTACTATCGGAATTAATTGACCAGCTGGTAATCCGTTTTTATAATTGACTTTTTGGCATTGGTCGCAGGTTGCTACATATTTATAAATGTATTTCCTCATGTACGGGAAATAACATGCGTCTTTTAATTTTAAGTAGGTTTTCTTTTTGCCTAAATAACCTGCCATCGGCGAGTCATGGAATTCTCGCATAACATCTTTACGTAATGTTTTAGGTATAAATACCCTTAATTCACCTAGTGTGGTTGTATATTTTGCATAATATAGCAATCCGCCTATCAATTTAAAGTCTCGGGACCAATTTCTGTAGATTGATTCATTAATGGAACTAACGTCCGGATTTTTCAAAAACTTCACGATGTGACCAAGCTCCGGATCATTTCTCTGTTCCTCTCTCAACTGTTCTCTAGACGATAATACTAACGATCTAATCACCGCACAAGACACATTTGGTTCTTCATTACTTTCTAACGGGTTCCTAGACAACATATCAGCCACTAAATTTTGCGTACCTGGGCGATGTTCCCATTCTACATTAAAATTTGCCAACTTATGCGTCCCCCTTATCATTCTAGACGACAAATTCTTTCCATTCGTTAATTTGGTAAGTGCAGCATGGTCTGTTATCACTTTAACCGGCAAGGATCCGAAATACGTGCGATATTTATTTAATGCCCATATGACAGCTAAACATTCACGTTCCGTCACACTATAGTTTCTTTCTGCGCGGTTTAAAGTTCTCGAGGCAAACGCCATAGGCCTATTATTCTGTGTCAATACTGCACCTACCCCCACTGAGCTCGCATCTGTATAGAGTTCAAAAGCTTGGGAAAAATCTGGTAATTGTAACACTGGAGCTTCTGTCAGTGCTTTCTTAATACGATCCAAAGCTTCCTGTGCTAATTCCGACCAACGGAACTTAGAGTTTTTTCGTTTTTAATTATATAAGGGTTCACACATGTCTGCGCAGTTTTTAATAAACTTTTGATACCAACTCGTCATTCCTAAAAATTTTGCTATTTGTTTTGCAGTTTTCGGAGGGTTCATTTCAATAATTGCTTTTACCTTCTCCTCATCTGTTTTAACTCCTTCTTTATTAATAACTAAACCCAAATAACGTAATTGTTCCCTCGCGAAATGACATTTCTCACGATTCAACGTTAAACCAGCCTCCTGCAACAATCTGAATACTTCTCGTAAGTGTTCTACATGGCGTTCAAAAGATGGAGATGAAATAATCACATCATCCATATAACAGTGGGCAAAACGCCCGAGGACTGGCTTGAGAATCATTTCTATTGCCCTTTGAAAATTTGGAGCTGCCCTCGAAAGGCCAAATGTCATGCCAGTAAATGCAAAAGTACCATTTTTTGTAACAAACGCCGTCTTATGAACATCTTTGGGGTCTACTGCCATCTGAAAGTATCCGCTGCGTAAATCAAGCAATGACATAATTTCGGTGTGTGGAATATTAGTGATCAAATCATGAATTATTGGTAGCGGTTATCGTGGATATCTCGTGATCGCATTTAATTTCCTATAATCTATTGCAAACCTATAAGCTTCTGGGTCATCTAACGGCAACCCGTTTTTCTTCCGACATAAAACAACTGGAGATGCGTAGGGCGATGTTGTTGGATCTATTGTTCCATTGTTCAACATCTTCTGAACATGGTAGTTAATGACACCCTGTTTGACCCTGTCATAGCGATAAGGTCTCGAAAAAACAGGAGGACTATCACCCGTGTCAATTTCATGACAAAACACATGTGTCAGACCAGGCTTAAGTGAAAACAACCCATGAAATTCCTTAAACAAAATCTGTAATTTTTGTTTTTGTTCTGAATTTAACTTAGTGTTCGATAAATCTATCTGAACCGGTTCGTCCGAAATTGCCACTTTTTCAATTTGCGAATCCGGAATGATTAACGATTTAGAAAGAAAGTCAAAACTAATCTTTACAAGTGACATAAAATCAATACCTAGGATGCATGGATATTGCACCTCAGCAATCACATGAAATTTCCACAACTTCGAAAATTCTCTTATTTTAATTCTTAACTCAACTGTGCCTAAATTTCTGCATTGTGACCCTTGAGCTGTAACTACTTCAGCTAACGATTTCTTAATAGGACAAAAAGAAAAATATGATCGGTATGTTTTTTCTGAAATAAATTACTTTTCCGCACCTGTATCCCAGAGAGCTTTTAGAAACGTATCATGGAAAAGAATCGGCACATACGGAAGATCAACTGGTGATAATCGTAATGAATTAAGTTTAATTCTATTATGAGGATCTCTTTCAACACGATCTCTTAGAAAGTTTAAATTGGCATTTCTTTGTCTTTCGTTGTTGCAATCAACACGCCTCCAATTCTGCTTTGCTGAATCATCTATAGGACCCTTCCTAACCGCCATCCTACGGATCTGATACCGGTCTGTTCGCTGATTTGGCTGATTGTAGCGATTTCCTCCCTCGAATCCCTGATTTTGATAATTACGACGAGAAAAATTATTCGCACCCCTGCCTAGTCCTCTTTGAACATTTTGACTATTTCCGACCCCAGTATCTCTCCAATTCTATTATTCCTTCTTTCCTCAGGATTCCTACTCATATCCCAACTTCGTCTAGCAAATTATTACTCAAACCCTGGTTTTCCCTGCAGCTATGACGTTCCTTATACCGGTCTACGAACTCTACCAACTGAGCTTTCATTGTGGGGTTTCGAACTTCTAAATAATCCATTATTTGGGGTTCTAGTCGCATTACTATGTGATCGACCAATTTTATCTTATAATTCAAATTTAAAGCTTTATGAATTTTTAATAGCTGAAAAATAAAGTCTGACGGGCTTGACCTCTTCGTTGTTTCGATGAAAAAAACTGAGCCTCTAACTCTGATTTATTCCGTATTACAGGAAAACTATCTGACAATTTCTTTTTAAGCGTTGCAAATGCAGTCGCTTCTTCATTTACACACTCGAACCCTATAACGCCAAACCAGTCTAACGCTCTCCCAATTAAATGACCTTTTAAATACGCACATGATAGATTCGCCGGTATTTCATAGTACGCTATATATTGTCATCTATATTAGATATAAACTCAGACACATTTTCTTTACCCGAAAAAAATAATTCCGGCAAAACTCTAAATCCTGCACTTGCTCTTAATTCCGGTATTTCGTTTGGGCGCCAGTGTCGTAGCCTTTCACTACCCTATGATTATTAACTCCCTTTGCATATTATCTAAATTTGGGTATGTTGGATTCATGATTAACGACTACTTAATTAATAAATCAATATTATTTATTGACCTTTCTTAATAGAGAAATACACAAATATTAATCGAACTTTAAGAACAACAAATTACAGTGGAGTGTGAGAAGAACCCGATTATGAACGACGGAATACTAACTGAAACCACGGAGAATAACGTATACAATCAAACTACGCATTTATATCTAATTTATGAAAATAACTGACCTGGTACCTTTTTCTTAAGGCAGGTTTTTCTAATACTGGATTGCTCTAAGAGCGGCTTCAATCTTTGGTATCTTTCAGTTCCGTCCCGAACCGAATTAATGAACCTTTTTCAATAGTCTTCTCCCGGCGAATATATTTCCACTAGATAAACTAATCTCTCAGAATCACCTTCTTAATCAACTTCGTAATCATCCTCATTCTCTTCATTTCATTTCCCCCTTTTATATCTTTTTCGAACTCGCTAAACCCGAAACTATCTTGTTTGCATAAGTAATTTTTTGGCTCTCGGCGGAGATTGGTTAAAATAAATAAAATATTTAAAGATTGAGAGAATGTTAGTGAAACGCGTAAGCACCCGTCACAAACTGCAAAAATGGCAGAAAGATATACAAAATAAATTTTCTTCCTCCTGAAATTGGCTGTTACATCTTCTGACTGTGTTCCTTTCGATTATTTTTTTGTGGGGATACTTAGAAAAACAATTAAATAGATGTAAAGTAAGAACACTTCAGGTCTTCAAAAAGTAGTCAGAGGAGCCAGGGAAATAACCTCCAAAATGGTTGAAACAGGTCTTTTGGCTTAGCCTAAATGTCTATGTAAAGTGTACTATGCTTAGGGAAACCGCATTGAAAATTTCACGTAAATAACTTAATTTAATAAAATTAATCAGGCTCTGAAATTGGTCGCGTTATTTTTGAATCAACCGGTGTTATTGTCCTGAAAAATCCGTGACTGATCTCCAAAAAAAAAAAAAAAAAAAAAACTCTCACTATTGGTAACAATGTATTCGTGTTATTCTTTTTTATTTTGCTGTATTCTCTGGTTTTCCCTGTTATTCTCAAGATGTGAAGTGTTTTAACACGAGAATGCATATTCACTTTCGTCGAATGATTTCCTGTAGGCTTCATGCGCTGTAGGCTGAATTCTTTATGAGTCTTACATATACACTATTTTTGTTACCAAATATTTCCTTTTTCGAAGTATTAACAGTCTATAATGATTGCCTTCACCATTAGTAATGGTTTTGGATGAGGTTTGTAGCCTTTTCACCCAATACATGGATTTGGGAAAGGAAAATTTTTCGATTCAAAATCCATTATTTCAAATTTGGGGTGAATTCAGTCATTTATTTGAAGTGAAATTGTGCGCAAACACCCTGTCTTCACGTAAATTGTTTTTCTAGAATCGTTCAGATCGCTTAATGTTCGTAATATAATTTGTTTCAGAATATTTTTTCAACGTTTTTTTCATGATAGTAGAAAAATCAACATGCAATGATAGTAGAAAATCAATAGCAATTTAGCACACTCAATAACCTCTTCCTTCAAAGGTATTATTTCGTCTTTTCCATTATAAAGCAGAAAGGAAATTTACCCAGAATTCCAATACTATCCTCTTCAAATTGTAATAGACAACTATTTTTAATACACTAAAAAATTCTGCGCATTCTGTTTTCAATCCGGCATTACTAATGCTCCTAATTGCTTGGAATAATAGAGCATCTCATTGGTCGAAAAAACAGTAACTTATTATTACAATTACCTTGTCTTGTCTTAGGTTTTTTTTTTCCTTCAAAATATTCATAATACTATAAACTTTTATAAATTCTACAAAACATATTTGAAATCAGAACGGATAATACATTAGAACCAATAAAAATGGTTCAATAATTTCATAACGAAAAATTAAGTAGCAAAAAATTGAATGTGTTGAGGACTTTTTGCCACCACTGCCCGTTCTTCACATTCACTTGTTTTTATCGCAATCGGACAACTCCTTTTCAGTGTATAGAGGTTTTTTTTGTTTTGTTATAGAGTACGGGTATTCTATTTGCGGTATATTTCCTATTAATCCTCTTGGGGAACTTTGGGGCTAGCATTCACATTAATTCACAGCCTTTCAAGAAGAACACGTGATATTTAAATTAGTTTGACTGTATAAAGTCTAGGTTTTGTAGATGTAAGATAGAAGGAGCTGTGAAGCTGTTAAGTAGTGTGAATACTGAAGTATTTCATTCACAAACCTAGCGCGCGTTAAGGAAGTAGTTGCTGAGATTAAATTATTAGATTGAAGATTTAAGATAATATAATCATAATAGGCTATCGGTTCATTAGTGCTTGCTCTCCTTATCTATTTCACGTAGTCGGGTTTACTTAGAGTCGGGTATTAGGAATAGACAACGCTTTAGATATCACTCCTAGGTTTCCTCTTGTAGCTTCACTTAGGATCGTTTAAGTGTGTGTTCAAAGGATTAATAAAATGAATTGTTATTATGGAGTTTGTTGGTGAAGCTTTGTTTCCCCCCACACCTAGAGCCGCACAGGACGGAGAGAGAGGGGTGCCGATTAGATCACCACCCCCACAGGGGTGTGCATTAAGTCGATCGCTATCGAACGGTGGACCCCCTAGACATTTTGGGTTGACCACCTGAAGACTAGCAGTTAATAATTATAAACCGAAGTATTAAAGATTGGCTTAAATGCAGACAAAGTCTTCTGTTGTTGTTACTTATGCCACCTGGTCGACAATAACATCAGATTAAGGCCCACGAAATTCATCGTGGGAAAGGGCCAGCTGTACGCCTGTCAGTTAGCCATAGCTTTGAACATCATACAAGTGACAATACGATTTGGCAAGGTTCCGTCCCAATTTTGAGTAGTCAGAGGCTCCCATCTCTTTTCTCCTTCCACTAACCTCACGAGAGGACTTGTGGCCTGATGTTATTTAGAGTACTCCCTACCGCAAAGGGGCACAATACATTAACAAACATCCATGCTTTTTCCGGGATTCGAACCCATTCCCTACGGCACCGCTATCAGCGTCACTAACCACTATTCTGGATGGTGGCTAAGTCTTCTAAAGACTCTACTTAATAGAACTAACTTAAGAATAAAATGCTTTTATTTTTTAATTTATTTTGAATTGTCTAATAATAAATGCATCATATTTGATATTATTATATTTGTGGCTATTATTAGTATGTTTGTATCTTGCGTTTTGTTTTAAAAGTGTACATTTTTTTAAATTTTAGTTATGTAGGCAAATACATATTCACATTTATTCTTAACTTATAACAAATATTGCAAAATAGGGGTCGCCAACCTTTTCACTGTGGCGTGTCAAACCAATCTACTAATAGGGTTCAGAGTGCCACACAGAAGGACATATTTGAAACAATTCGATTCTTGCTATGATACATACAAAGTTAGAAAATAGAGATCAATAATATAGATGTACTGTTTATTGCATATTAATTTTGCATTATTTAAAGATACTTTTTAATATACAAATATATAAACAGTATATATATATATATATATATATATATATATATATATATAATATAACTCTCTCTCTATTTCTTCAACATAAATTTTTAAAAATTATATTGCACTTACATTATGTATTTTTTAAAAATTTATTAAGATAAGAAACAGACAAATAAATTATAAATATTCCCCTTCATTTAGTTAAATAAAAACTTTAACTAGAACGTTGTGCTTGCAATGGTCTACTTTCTATCGCAAAATTATGAGTATGATTCGGACTTTTAATTTGGTACGATCTGAGAACATTCAGTCGTGAGCAGCTTCTTTGCGGACTCGAAATATTTTTCATAGGATAAAAGATTTGATCACTTCAATAAGTAGAACCAAAAGAGAAAGTAGAGTGCA
>BMAO01011721.1:0-21128 GCA_019973975.1 Trichonephila clavata
TTATTGATACCTCTTAATCAAGGAAGGTTACATATACACTATTCAAATTTAAGAACAATAAAACACAATGGAGAATGAGAAGGGGTCACTAATTGCGGAACTACGAAATCTGAACTGAATCCACGAAAGATCAGCGCGTACAATTACAGCTAACACACGTACACGTATTTACAATTTCTAACTCACTAACCTGATTCTTAAACTTGGGCAGGTCCGTCTTGTTGAATACTTGGATTCCGGTTGGATAGGATTAAGGCTAATATTCACTCTTGGATTTACGAATTCAATCTTCAGCTCTTCAGCTTTGCTTGTAGCTTTACTACACACTAAATTTGTCAACGACTGCGAGTTGATTTTCCGATGCTTCGATTAACTTTACTTTAAAAATATACTTCTTCACTTTACAACTCTTTCTCATTTCATTTCATTCTCTCTCGTTAACTCGCAAAACCCGAACTTATATAAAATATCTCATTTGCATAAATCACGCTTTGGCTCCCGGTGGAGATTGGTTGATATAAATAAAATTTGAAAGAAATATTTAGAGGATTAGTGCGGACCGTACAGATCCGTCACAACCCTACAGTCTCATTTCTAAACAGAGTCTGCAAATGTAACACAATGGCCATTTAACTTTGAGATATACTTCATTTTTGTACTTTTATTTATTGTATAGTTTTAAGTTAGACTTATAGAAATTTAGTACATCATTCATTAACATTTCATTTGTATGTTTTTGGTATATGTGTGCATTTAATTAAAAAAAACGAAATTTTACCATAAAGAATTAATATCAATGAAGCCTTTGTGAAAAATATTTTAAATTTTTTCTCTGACGAAACAGTTTTTTATTTAAACTGTGGACATTTTTTTTAGGGTTAGTAATTATTTATGAGAGGATGAAATGAAATTTCAAGATATAATTGAAGAACAAAAATAGTGGAGCATCATAAAAATTTAATGTTTCTCAATCTGAAGAAAAAAAATTAATTTTAATTAAAAATATTTTTATTTTCAATAAACAATAGACACCCACATTGAGGAGCCTTAAAAATGCAGAAAAGCTATATTAATGGGGTGTCTTATTTCTCTATACCTAATCTTTACATTGATATCGGCTAGTGCAATTGATAAATCTTTTTTTTCTTTCTATGTGTATTTTCTTTCTTACATCCATCACCAAGATCCAACTATAAATGAGAAGAGTTACCTTTCTTGTTTAATATGAACCTAAAAAAACTTTTTAAAACTCCTTTATTGCCCTTTAACCTTAAATGCGTTCTTTTGAAATAAAATATCAAAAGAAGACGCAATTTTTTCACTTCGATTTATAAAAAATAATGTTGTAATATAAATTAATCTTAAAATTTTATTTTTGTGTGCCACATTACTTATTAATAAATCTTGTATATTACACATATCATTAACATATTTTACAGAAATATATACGACATCTAGACTACTGAGAAAGTTTCCAAACAGCCATAATATGAGAGCGAAGTTATTAACTATCTGTTCTTAAAGATAAAAAATCAGAATCTTACATAACTTTGGAATCTTCAGTACTTCAATTTGGAATATAAAGAATGGAAGACATTTCGAATTCTCTTTCCATCCCATTAGGAATGAAGTACTGGCGACTTCAAACAGCATAGTAATCATACGCTTTCCTCAAACATAGCCAAACGATTTTTGACAAGAGAACGATAAGGAAAAGTATAAACTTCTGCAACAACTTCATCGAAATTTTTGAGCTGAAAATTTTTATAAAAGATTGCGAAACATATTATTCGGAGTATCTTTTTTGATAGGTAAAGACGGCTGATGTAGCACAGCAATCAAAAGAGTTCCACGTCCATACCTCATCAGGTAATTTCTATACTTATTTTCCCCTTTTGACAAGAGAAAATCATATGTTGCATCTTCCTCCATCACTTTTCGTAGCTCCATTTTGAATTATTTTGATGCTACAACGTCTTTTCCAAAAGTTAGAATTGCTATTGCATTTGCACAGGTGTTCATTTTTTGTTGTTAAGGAACTATGATTAGAAATAAACTTAGACTCGAGTTTCTATATAATGAATGAAGAAACAAATTTAGGGCACAGTATCATGTTTTTTGCAGATTTGCTACCTTTAACGTAAGAAAATTTAAAACTGTTTATATATGTAACATAATTTACATGGAAACTATAAAAATACCTTTGAAAAAAATTCTATTAGGTATTTCTGATTATTTTTATGCTATTGTGTTCATTATAAATATGAATGCTAGAGATTTATATTTTATTTGGAATTTTTTTTCTTATTTTGTAATACATTTTCGTATGTTTTATTCTAAGTCAAAACTGAAACAAGTTATATTTTCTTATTCTCATTGAAGAAATTTTAGAGAAAATTGAAGTGTATAAAAGTTCATTATTTTACTCCATAAAATGTATTGTAATCATCTCCGATACCTGGCGATAATGTCTCAAAGTATGTAGTTAATACGACATAACCATTTTTTTTCTTTTTTGGATCAATCAAAGCATAACACGCATTTGATTAATAATAATTATTTTATAAAGCAGATTAAAAATGTACCACAAAGTGGACCTGCTAGAATATATAGTACCTTTACTTATATTCAGATTTTTATGGAAAACAACATATTTATACATAAGAATTTTACCTGTAACAATGTATTGATAACCAAATTATATTTTTGGTAAAACTAGGAGTTTATGTCTATAATTAGGATATGCCCTTACTTGGACCTTGTTTAGACTATCAACAGAATAATTAACAGAAAGACTGAATGCAACTTTGGAACTAGTTTGATATCATGGACCAAGCAGCGTTTGTCGTCACTGGAATGGAATTCAAAATGGCGGCATAGGGGTAAAACATCGTCAGGAAGATAATTTTAAAGAATTGTTTTGAAATACATTGAAGTATATTTCAAATGAAGAATATAGGATGAGATTGAAAATAAACAAGATCGATCAATAAATAATGAATATAAATGTAATATAATAAAAAGTTGCGTACTAATAATCATATTATGCAGTAAATCATAATAACCTTATAACATACTATTTAATAATAATTGTTATATATAATAATAATTATTTCAAATAATAACAATCATACTATCATTTTATTGTAATTATAAAAAAGAACAATCAATCGTAGTAATATAATAAAATTATAATAAGATACGCATAAATAATTTTTAATAAAGAGCAAAATAAAATTTTAAATAGATAACAATTTTAAATAAATAACAAAATATGTATATAAAAATATTTATAAAAAAATATACACTTTTTTATAAGTTACGAATATTATATACTTATTACACATAATAATAATTGTATTTTAATATTATATATTAATAAGATATATAATTACATAATATCAGTAAAAAATTAATAATTAATATCAATTAAAATTACTGAAAATGTGCATATTCCAAAACCTGCAGCTCCTTCAACACATTTCATTGTACGAACGTTCAAAAAACATAATAGCTGAGATAGGTTAAATTTTTTTTAAAAAATCGAATTAAAATCGTTTGAAATTAAAAGGATTACAGCGGAAAAAAACCAATAACAATTATTCCTAATATACGCTATCTCCATGGCAACCACATTGCCAGACGATAAAAATATCAATCTAACCATATTCTTGGCTCATCTTGGAGAACATAAACAACAACTTGGCGAGTGCCCCGTGATATCAAACTAGGACCGCAACTTTAAACGTTATGAATTATTAATAAATTGAAATATTTATTATGAGAAGGGATATGTTTGTTTTTCATATTAGAAAAGCTCCAATAGACTAATTAAAATTAAAAAAAAAAAAAAAAAAAAAAAAATAAAAAAAAAAAAAAATATAAAAGTTAAATAGCCTCATTAAAATTTCTTGATTTATGAATTTGTAATAAATTTAATATTAGTTTGGTTAATTTTACATTAATAATTATCACTTAATTTACCTTATCTTAGATGTCATTATCAGATAGCTTATCTTTACATTTATCTGTTTTTGAGACAGTTTATCTGTTTTGTTAACTTTAATCTTTACACTTTCTCTTTTTCAAAAAATTATTTAAATCTATTGAATTGTTATATCTTTTCCTCTGCTTAAGATGTGTTTGATGTCTCAAAAGAATATCATTTATAAAAAGAACTACTTCGTGATTTTCAGAAATGTGATTTCCTTTTCGAAGACTATTTATGACGAGATAAATAGATGACTTTTTGATACTTATTGTTCAAATGTGATTTAGAGTTTTTTTAAAAAAATTATCCTTTTTTAGTATTTTAAAATTTATTAAAATCTTCCTTGTACTTAACCGTTTATTGCTTTTGAATTATGGTGAGATTTAGAGTTTTACAAATTAATTTTATATTACAATTTTTTTCACATTATGTCATACTGTATTTTTCTAATCTTTTTTGTTTTGTTTTTGTTTCTCCTAGTAATCTAGATAAGTACAAAAGTGGTTGTTTGCCTAAAATTGTTTTTAACCTGTAATCTTGAAATAAAAGTTTGCCAATCTATTACACTGGCTGTTTGTGTGTGTTTGGATTATTTCCAAACGATTTATTTAAACAAGACACTTTTAAACAATAACAAATTACTAATGAGTTTATTACTTAAATACATAAGGTTTGATCATCAAAACACAATTTATCACAAAACAATCAGACTATATTCATTAATAATTGTTTCAACAGCAAAATGTATAGTTAACCTAGTAGCTTAATAGCTAAATACATTTATTTTTGTGAATGTCAGTTTCAGATTTTATACTTTCTTTGTCTTATATCATTATGATTTCATGCTTGAGATTGCAAAAGGAAAATCCCTTATGGCTTTTGTTTTTCACATACTTTTGCGATATTACATAGAATTTCAGAACTGGACATTATATACTTAGAAAAATCAAACATAACAAAAAAAAATGAAGCTGTTCATACTTAATTAACAATATATGTTATTGAAAAATATAACATAAATGTTTAAAATTTTATTGAAAATTACAATAAGCTTTAACACGATGTAGTGTTACATTTAAGATATATATATATATAATACAACTGATAATATAATAGTAAAATTTGATGACGGTATAATTTTCTTGTACATATAAAAAAATATTTGTTTTGGCATCAACGAAAAAAAAATTACCTAAAATTATGCAACAAGTACCCCATTCCAAATTGTAAAATTCCGTGAAAAAAATTTGTTTCTTCAAATGCAAAAATTTTTTGGTAATTAAATAATTGAATAGAAAATATGTATAAGACAAGTTTGAAGTTATTTTGTTTTAAAACAAACTGCGAAACAAATTTTTACATAAACTGTTGCTAAAGAAGTACTTTATTTTGAAAACTTTTTATGACAAACTTTTATAATGATTGGACATATTTCAATTACATTTTTAAAAGAATATTTTGCACAATATATAAAGAAATTAAAATGTTTTTCCCTAAAGTAATTCAGGAATTTGTTTGAAATTGATTTTTAAAATTGTAACTACAAAGCAAGCTCGTTTACAAGTTTAAAAATTAATAGTTTTAAAAAATTATGAAATTAATGTAAGAGAAATTAACATTAAACACAAAACAATAAACAGCATGGTGAATGTTAAAGTACCATAATTATGAAAATGAACTATATTATTTTATATGCGTATATGAATTATTTTTCTCTAGCTGTTATTTTTACAGTAAATATAACTTTCTTATTACTTACAATGTGGCAATGCATTTCCGCTTAAACCTGCTGTTGAATCATTTCTCTAATGTTTACAAAAATATCATTCGAAAGTGGCTCCCATTTTAACCAACGACAAATCATTCGCAAGAGCCTTAATCAACATATCTTAAACCTCACATAAACCACCTGGCCCTCCACAGTAGATTTTCCAGCTGCCACAATCCTCAGCTGCTACGTCATGTGCCATTTGAATATTCTCTCGCAATGAGTCGAAGCAGGAGTGTCACGTCGCTTTAACTTTGACTAACTGCGGTTATCTGACAGATTGGAGAGTATAAATGTCAGAAGAGATTACTTCTCTTGGCCCATTAACGTGCCAAATATTCAAATGTGCTTGCAAATGAAGGCGAAATGGAATCCAGATGGGGAAATGATGAGACCTTCTGCGATCGCATTTGCTTGCTTTGAGGCAGATTAAGGTTCCTGAACGTGTAACTGCCACCGACATGATGTGGCTTGGCTCATTTTCTTTCAAAAGATATCTTGTTTGAGAACGATACGAAGAGAGGGATTTCCTTTTTTTCTCTTTTCTGAAAGCTTGATAATGTTTAAAAGTGTAGTAATCCTGTAAAGTAGAAATTTCACGAGCTGAGAGTTGTTATGAGAAATAGGTTGTGAATAAATGGGTCTTTGAATGAAAATGTTGATCACATAGTCATAGAGGTCTAATCCTTAGTATACCAGATATGAGATTTTACATGATTTCATGTGAATGTCATATGTTATTAAGCATTTTCATTTGACATTTTCATATAGTGTTTTTAATACTATATATATCTGATTTTTCTGACACATAATTAGAAATAAATTGAGGCAATATATGCCTCTTAAATCAATGGTTGGTGAAAACAAAACAACGACGATTGTCGATTTTTTCCGAGGTCAGACAGTAGAAATAAAAAATAATTTTTTTATTAAAATTTCAACATTACGCAAGATGGTTTTTGAAGTTCATAAATTTATACTTAAATTACTCCTAACAAAAGTGGAACTGGTGGAACAAATAACTCATCAATGTTTCTTGTAAACGTAATTATTTTTCCATCCCATGCAAACATTCACTATTAATTATTAAATTGTGTGTTAGAAACTACATTATTAGGAGTCACTGAAATTTAGAAAAAAGGAATTATATATATATGTGTGTGTGTGTGTGTGCGTGTGTAATAATTTCCTTTAATTTCGTCTAAACAACTTTTTAAATTTGTATTGGTCCCAGCCTTCCGGACTCAAGCACAAAAAATTAACCAGCAAACTAGGATAATCGTAACAGCGTCTTTCGAAAATTAGCAGTTTGCGTTTTTAAAGTAAAATTGCACCAGAATCTGCCGAACGATATTTCCCCACCAAACATAGGCTCCGTCCACGCAAATCACGCTGTGACATGTATATTCGCATGCCACTTACTAATCCTCTTGGGGAAAATCTATTACTTTAAATATTGCTCCTTTGAAAACTTTCTCCCGAAGAAAAAGTTGCGGCGTATGTAAATCATATCGTATATTTAAGCATTAACTTTTAGGTCCGAGTGAGAGAGAGTGGTTAGGGAGTTAGATGATAAAAGCTAGTGATTAACGTAAATCAATTGAAAGCTAGACGAGAGTGACTCGTCGATTAGTTAATTTATATAAAAGATTGATAATTAATGGTTCAGTTAATAAGATATTTGAATTAGAATAAAATAGACCAGAAGTGGATTATCTGATAGGAGTTACGATTATTTAGAAGGGTAGATTACCAAACGTTCCCAAAGTAAGTGATTCTACTCATAATTAAATGTTAAATATCTCGTATATCTAGTTTTTGTCCCAATACTTTAATATAACTGCATTTCCTACCCTGTGTTCGTGAGACTTATTAAAGGATTAATAAATTATATTTGTTTTATATATTTTGACTGGTTTTCATTCTAACTTTTAGTCACTGGGAATCACTGATAATCACTGGGTAATATAAGAGGAAATCACTGGGGATTCCAATCACGGGAGATATCCTTTACAACGCGGATTTCAAGACTTCCTGTTGCCTCTTCAAGCAAAAGTTCCAAGATACTGGAAAAGCTTCTTCTTCTTCTTTTTTTTGTATTTATCATGTTATAAATAGCTGTCTTTGTTGTCCAGTCCAAATTTTAGGTTTGTTGTTTGAAATGTTCTTCTACACATCAATAAATGTGAATTAAAAAGTACCAAGTATCCTCAAGTATGTAATGGCTACATGAACAAAATATTTAATAATCAGGAAAAAATCTAATCTGAAGGACATTTCATATTTAAAATATTTATTTTATGCTTCAAAGTAATTTGCGCTGTGGTTATGACCGAGTGGTCATACTCACAAACTCGTGGATGACGTTATCTAGTACCCACTCGAAACCTAGTGTAACTGAAGTTCTGTTGTGAAGAGGGACTGATGCATATCAAATATATCGAAGTCCAAAGTCCTCCTGCTAGCGTGATGTGGAAATTCGGAGTGGTGGTTTGGTGGTTCAGATGATGTTCTTGGCACTTGAGCGATGTTCAAATGTTGATGTACGCTTGACCGAAACCAATAGCTCTTGACGTAATTTAAAAATCAAATCCAAACTGGCAAAATATTAATATACACGTTTAATAATGCAATTATTTAATTTAAAAAATGAAAATGAAATATATATTCCTATCTAACAATTAAAAATTTGAAATTATTTATAATTAAGGCTGACGAGTCATAAAATGTACATCCTTTCTCTCATAAATACACACATTGTTTTAACTCCTGAGAAATTTTCTTATTTATTGTTTTTTTATTTATCCAACTCTCGTTCTTCGCATCTTGACCATTTGACGCTGAGTATCCCAGTACCGATTGACAATGTCGTCAGTCCGGTATTCATCCAGTCTAGTGCATTGGAGCAGGTGGTCACCATCCATTCTGGCATGGCAGCAGATTGGGCAGGCCTCGTCAGCAAACAGGCCAAACCAGGGGAGGTGTGCTCCCAGAAAGTCATGTCCGGTGGTTAGGCGAAAGCGGGCAACAGCCTCGGTTCTCTCCAGGTGCCTCGGGATTGGACCCAAAGCGGCCAGAGTTTCCCAAGGCTTTCCAAGGAGAAGAAATTTACTTAATAATTATTTTTCAATTCCTACTATTAGACCACACTCTCCGTATATATATATATATCTTTTCCAAATTTTCAATCGTTAATACTCGTTAAATAATTTATTCTGTATTATTTTTGATGAAGTTACAACTAGCAGCAACAGATGGTGCCAAGATAGTAGGAATTCACTTCATTTTTTTAAAATTACTTGTTAAATAATTAAAACATAATTATTTATTAAATTCATTGCGACTAATAAAAAAACATAAAACTAGAGTTCTAAACCTTTTTTTAATACGTTGTCAATGATTTATAGCTTCCGATCATTTTTGCATTATTGTTATTATTATTTTTATTATTTTGAATACTATTGCACACACAAACGATTTTTAAATGTAAATGAATGGTGCTGTGTGTGAATTTCAAGAATATTTTTTATTCGCTTGTAAAGCGGTAACAATTTTTTTACATTATAAAATATAATAAACTTCATTAAAAGCAAGTTTTTTAGACTTAAAAATCTAAAAAGTTGTTTTTATTAAAACTGCATTTTAATATTTTTTGTTCAAAACACACGTTTCAGGTTTTGAAAAACGTAATAAGAAATGTTTTTGGATCGATGTTTTTTTTGAAAGAAAAAAAATTCCTTTTTCATTTCAATGTTGCAAGTTTGACTGATTTTGAAGAAAGATGTTGTTATTGATTTACGCGGAAACTCTGTAGTAGGTGAATAGCGAAACAAACTTTCAGATATGCCTAAGGCTCTGCAGATTTAGGCAAATATAAGAACATGAATTTAAAGAACGTTTTCTAACTGGAAATCCAAAATATTAAATTTGTTCCTAGCTATTGAACTGAAGCAGATGCTCTTTTTAAAAGTTTGAAACTATGTACTTGGGCCTTCAGGCTATGTATTGATCTTGGAGGTTTTTTATCTTGTTATATACTTAGTGCATTAAATCTCTTAAGATAAATCAGCATTAAATTTTGATATGAAGTATATTTATGAAATTTGATTCGTGTATATTTCTTCTACACACTTTTTTTTCTTATCTACGTAATCAGAACATCTTTTGAAAATATGGTCAGAAAATTCTCAAAGTAAATATTTAGCATTGCGCAGTAGTTTTTTCACATATACAGGACACAAAAATGTATGTAATTCTTTACTTTTCTCAAGACTTCATATATTGAAAGATGAATTACTTTGAGTATATTTAAGTATTCTTATACTCAGAAATTTATTCAAGCTTCGTGGTAAATAACAGGGTCATGTAATATCAGTAATTAAAATCATATAAAATCATCTTGTTTGCATACATGACTCTTTATACAGAATCATTCGATACAAAATTTGGTACTTTTCCGATTCGCTGGCGCAAGCGATGAAGTCGCCAAAAATGATACAACCGACTCCAAACGGAATATTCTTTATAGTAACCTTCCGCCACCACAAATTCATAACAAGTCGCGTTCTTATTCTTATCAATAACATCTCTTTATCAAAAATTTCTGAAAAACTAACATTTATAGTATTTTTTTGTGTGTATATTATGTTTTCTCACCAATAACGCCAACTTGGCGAGATTTTCATGGGTGAAACGGAAAAGTACTTAAAATTTAAAAAAATACACTATTCCTGTGACTAAATTTATCATATAAGAAGAAAAAAATTCAGAAAATTCTGCTTTCCTGTTACATTTTATTGCACTTTTATATGCGAAGGCAAGTTTTTTGTTTTTAGAATTTTTCAAATCGTATTCACATATCATGACAAATTTTCGTCATATAGAAACCTGTCACAATGATTAAAATTATAGCTACACTTTAGAAAGTCAAAATTTGATGGAAATTGAATTTTGAAACATAGAACCTGTTTGAGGTTTTCCAAATATGTTGAATATCTTAATAGCTGCTTATCTATATTTGTTTTAGAATATAAATAAAAAAACGCAATTTATTTATTTTTATAAATATAAATTACAATTACTAGTACATGGAATTTTTGTACAGACTGGTGTTTGGATTATATCAAGCTTTACTTAAATATATAATTTAAAAAATCATTATAAAAAAATAATTCATATAGAATAAAATGTAGCATATATATAGTAAAATCTTAAAACTCTTAATTTAATAATTAGTTTTAATTAAATAAATATAAGTTTATGACAACACATATTAAAAGTTAAGGAAAATTAATTTTTAAAAAAAGTAAGCATAAAATCAGTTAATTTTTTAAAAAAGAAAAGATAGTAGTGCTATAGTTACATCAATAATGACTGTGTTGGACTTTCTATGCTTTGATTCTTTAAACTCAATAATCCCTAAGTAATTCATATAGATTCTTACAAAAATTAAATTTAAATTTTATAATTTAATCAAATATTTAATCGCGAAAAACATGCAATTGTTTCAGCAAAGGATTGCAGAAAAAGTTCACAAAATTTTATGTATTTAATCCAACGTTCTCCAAATAATTCTGTAGTTTGAATTAAGAAATAATATTCTTCCATCCTTAACTTTTTTGTTAAAAAAAATATAAAAAAATTTAATTTATGTATGAGAAGTCAAATGGAGCTATAACACTCACGTAAGAGACCATTTTTTTACCTATTTATTTAAGAAAATGTACGAAATTTTTAAAGAATCTAATGTGTTCTGATACGAAAAAAAAAAGATAAATTTTGTTAGCATTGATTCTCTTTCGTTTTTTAAAAAGACCAAGAAAATATTTTTATAAAATAGATAGTTGTGAATGAAGTTTTTTTATAAAGTTATATTATATTATTTTTTACCTACATAAGAAAACCAAACTATAAATTCACATAAATAAATAAAGACAAACTTCACTAAAATTAATATAACTTTTATAAACTCTTTTGAAAAAAAAAATGAAAAAAAAAGACATCGTGAGCTTTTGAGTATATGTTCTTTAAAAATTATCTATTAACCCCGGAACTGTGGACTAAAATTTAAGGGATTCATTCCCCAGTGCCATTAATTTTGCATAGTCGCACGTATGTGGTGTATTTAGAAGGGGAAGAGGAGAAGAAAAGGCATAAATATATAAGCAAATTTTTCTGATGTATGAAAATACTTTCAAAACACACTCACTCTCTCTTTCAATGTCATTTTATTGCATTTCAAAGCCTTTGCAATAATTTTACAGATAGCAGTTTAAAGAAAACAATCGTATTCCGGTAGGACGTACATATACGTCCGAGGCACTCAACGCACCAGTTGAGCGAGACGGATATATACACCAGGGGCATTAAGGGGTTAAAATTATTTTGATATTTTTAAACGGTAAAATTTACAATATGACGAAATGAATTTTTTAACGTAGTGAACAGAGAAACCTGAAAAGCAATATAAGAAATGTACTGCACTTTATACATATAATAACTTAATACTTTTTTTTTTCAGAAAAATTATTAATATGAAGTGCTAAAAATGTTACTAATTTAATTGCCAATGCTTAAGAAAGTGATATGTGCTAAATGAACGTAACAATAATATTTGTAAATTCCATTTAGGTATGAAATTAGCTGTTGCACCTGCTGTTGACCTGAAACACCTGCCGTTGTGAGATTTTAATGTTTTTAATAAAATTGTTTATTATATAATTAAAATAAAAGTAAACAGTGATTCCATCGATGTATTTATATAAACATTTTTGTCCCGCAATAATAAAGACATCGCACAATTTTTTTTAAAAAAAATAATAGAAAAAATAATAATTACAAATTATCGCATCAAAGTAGGGAAACTTTGTTTTGCCTTGAAATAACCAGGAGTGCGATAAAATTCTGAAACGTAAAATCGAAGCTGACTTTCAAAATAGCAAATTATTCCAAGAAATAAAAATGTAAAATAACCAAAAGTGAATCCTGTAGACGGCTGAAAATTTTAAGTAGAACATTCACTTCCTCTTTGATTTTGAAAGTAAAACTCGTATAAATTTGACACGATGGGAGTAAAATTATAGATTTTTGTATGTATTACCTACGGATGGATATACAAACGACTCAATCTCTCGTAGATACTTTTTTTATCCTAATGAATTACCATACGCAATATTCATTGAACGAAAAATAAGTTTACATTTATTTCTTTTACATTTTCGAATCTTTTAGTTAAAACTGTTCATCAAACATAACAGTAGTAGAAATTAAGGCATTTAGTGACGTAAACTGTGCTACCCATTGTACTTGATAGTTTATTATCATTTTACCAAACTAGACCAGTGCTATTGATGACAGACCTCGTATTTTGAGCCATGGTCAAAGGGCAAGGGGGTCATCTCAGCTGATAACCCAATTTCCAAACCTCCACCTCATTGCTAATATCTTGACCCTCATCAAGGTTAATATGCATGAATCACTCTAAAAAGTAGGTTATTAAATGCTACAAGGATTCGAAATCACGACTCAGCAGATCTCTCCGCTACTGTAGCCACAGTAATGTTCGAATCTGTGCTTCAAGTTGAGTCTTGAATCCAACAGGTAATATTATTTAAAATTAAGAAATATTCTGCAAAATAATTGAATTTTCTTTTTAAGTTTATGTGTGATATGGCTTAGAAATCGCATGATAGAGCTATTAACTAAAATTAATATACTTCATTTGACCACAGCTCTCAATTACGTTGTAACGGATCTATTCTTGTTTTTCCTACCAATAGTCCTCTTCGGGAAAAACGGTCAAAAAAATTTATTCTATTGAAAACTTTCCTCCGAAGAAGAAGATGTGATTATGTAAATTAAGACTTGTAGATAAAGATTAAACTTTCGAGTTAAGAGAGAGAGGTTAGTATGCTAATGGATAGAGGTGATTGATTAATGTGGAGTTAGGCAAAAGAACTTCGTTACTTATTTGATTAATATTAAGATTGACGATTTGGTCAGTTAAGATTTAAATTTGGATTAGAACGAATTGAATTAGAAGGTGTATTGCTTCGACGTAAGTGATCCAATTTATTGTTTATTATCCTAGTATCTCGTCTATCACACGATTGATTCCCATTTTTAGTAACTGGAGCATTTCTTAGTTTAGGTTGTTGAATTTGTGTCGTAATTCAGAATTATTATTGAATATGGCTAATTTTCCTTCCAACCCTCTTACACTAAGGGATGACACGGGCAATCCCTGATAACTTGCCTTATCGCAGTTAATCAATGGAGAGATCATCCGTTAATTTGATGATGGCTCTAATATGGCATTGATATAAAAGAAGTAACACACATTCCATTAATCAAACAATTACTGTAATACCATATTTAAAAGAAAACTCTACATTATTTTAAATATTTATAATATGTTAATATATTTGAATAATTAAATATCAATTTAATATACTATGAACTTTTAAAAAGTGTTCCCACTCTTGTCAATTTACTTAGATCAACATTAGTCTAAAGTGTGCATACTAATTACGACTTTCATTCACGAATTAATAACTGGAACAAAAAATTTTACTTTAACACTCTGCGGTGCTTACTAAACCGCTAGATCGCGAAGGTTACTTGTAAAATATTATGTCTGAAGATGAAGTTGACGCATAGCCCTCATCAGCGGCCCTTAATTATGAGCAATTACCAAGCAAGACACATTCTACCATCCATGTTAATTACTTTCCGCTTCTCGTTACTTAAAGTTATGCTTCAACAGGCTGAAGTTTCAATTTGCCCCGCAATTACATTCCGGGAAATTGTGTTTGAAACAGACAGGAAAAATTAAATGCCCTCTTTTAAACCTCCAAACATTTTTGTGTTGCAAACAACTTACGGAATTAATGGTCATTTGTGTAACATTTTGATGGAACAAATACTAATTATGCGCATTAAGTAAATTAATTAGATTTTCACAAGCTTTTTATGAGCTCATCTTTTTTATACAAATTTAATTGTTTTCATCTTCAATTTGCCGGATTTATTTGATTATATTTATAAAAGGATATATCAACGAGTATGATAATTATTGATGGAGGTAAATTGAGGAAAGTGCCCAGTACTTTTATATTTTGTCTATAAAAAAAGAAAATTATGCTTTATCTATTTATTCAGTATTATCTGGTGGAAAAAGTTATTAATCATAAGTATGAAATATACTCACATCAATTTATTATCTGATATGACATTTAGAAGTCTTTCTTTTGAAATTAAAATAAACTTGTGGTACACTTTTATGCACTCTTACTTTATCGAATCGTGTGTGGCATCCCAGAAACCAGAAACACTAAATACATTTTACTATTATCTCAATGAATTTGAGATGGTCATCCAGAAAGTGAAGACCGTTTAGTTATACGAAACCAATAACTAGCAATTTATTGAATAAAACGACTCTATTGAATAATTGAAGCTTTCCCCACTTCACTATAATAATCTGTTATAATTTTGAAGCTTCCTTCACTTCTATAAGAATCATCTGTTTAATCAGTGCTTTTCAAATTTTCAATACTTGTCACCCGATAATCAATCATAATTTTCATCGCGCCCCCCTACACACCATAACAATGTATTAAATTCCCTAATACGACACTTTGATGCTTAAGTTCCGAATCGACTTTAATATCTTAAGAGCCGCGGGACCAGTACATAAATTGCCACGGACATATATATCCGTTTTTCCGAAAGACGATCTTTTCTGTTCACTGCTTTCAATAAAATAATTCCGAAAGTTTTGGAATGCAATAAAAGGCTTCGATTCGAATAAATATACTAATTTCTTCATTTCTGCGCACACTCACATCTGAATCTAAATCCAAGTATCGAATTCAGCAGTTGAATACTGAAAATTTATTTTGGAGATTATTAGAGTATAGTTATGTTGCTCAGAAATCAATGTGTTTATTGTCATACGTTCTCTAACATTTTTAAAATATGCAGTAATACCTCGACTTACGCAACCCTGACTTACGAGTACCCGAAAGAAGGAGATTTACAAATCTCATCGATTCGTCTTTTGTTTGAGCGCTATGCATCTTGATTACTCACTCCCAACTTCCTGTTTAGTTGAAAAATGATGAAATTGTAGTAAGATTGAAGAAGTTATCGATCTTACCAGGAAAATAAACACTGAAGGGGATAATGGTGATGTTTAGGAACTGTTGAATTCTCTTAATAAGAAGCTGGCAATTGATGAGCTCATTGGAATGCAAGAGCAAAGCTAAAAATTGAAGAACTTGAATATTTAGACCCAGTTAAAGCAGAATATCAAATAGCAGTTGGAAATTTTACAGAAGGCATCAGTTTAATTAAAAAAGAAATACAAATTTAAAAAAATAGACTAATGAGGAGAGTATTTTTTTAACAAAAAAAAAAAAAGGAATAAACATTATAAGCATACTAGAAGGAAATTTTGCGGGAGAAAAAATATTGTGTCGTCATTGTTAGATTTTATGAAACCTTCTACACATAAAAAATAACTTCGGCTTTCGATTTTGTATTGGCGTTACCTAAGATTTTACTAAACGTTTTCTTTTTAAATAAATTATTATTTTCTTTCACCTTTGCGCAAAAAAATATTTAAAAATATACAAATGAAAAATAAAATATTAAAAAATATAAAAATGAAAAATAAAATATTTAAAAATATAAAAATGAAAAATAAAATATTTAAAAATATAAAAATGAAAAATAAAATATTTAAAAATATACAAATGAAAAATAAAATATTTAAAAATATAAAAATGAAAAATAAAATATTTAAAATATAAAATTGAAAAATAAAATATTTAAAAATATAAAAACAAAAAATAAAATATTTAAAAATATAAAAACAAAAAATAAAATATTTAAAAATATAAAAATGAAAAGTAAAAATTTAAAAATATAAAAGTGAAAAGTAAAAATTTAAAAATATAAAAATGAAACATAGAAGTTTAAAAATAAAATATTATTTAATTGATTAAAAATATTTTATACGCATTTGTATAGTAAATTATACCCCGACTTATGTGGTTTCACTCAGTCTCACTTATCGATTAAGTTTCGGGGTATTACGGTTCTTTGAAAATTCTGTATTTCTAGCCAGCAAAATGCGTTTGAAGATTTCGACTAATCAAAAGACTGAACCACAGATTATAAAAAAAATTGACACTAATAAGAAATGATTTTAGTAAGGAAACCTCTGATATTCGTGATTTTATTGTTGCAGTGCAAAAACAAGTTAGCTAAAGGGAAAAGAGATAAAGGTTAATTTCAAATATGTCGAATTTTTCCTCTCTTCCAATAAATTTGGTAGAATAATAAGCCATTAAAAATAATGAAACACATTTAATGCGGTCCATTGTACAAAATCTTCCCCTTACAGTGGAAACTGCAACATTATTGATATATATCAATGATGTTTTAAAAATTTGGCTCATCAAATATGTTAAGAAAAAGATAGACAGCGACTTAACAAAACTTGTTAGATATCTAATTCACCACTATCATTTTTTAAAAAAATCTAATCCAAAATTTAACTCTTGAAAAAATAAAAGTCTCATATTTCAACTCCATCGAAGAGTTCAGGAATTATTTATAGTACCTATTCCGGATTGTTTTAAATTTGGGGGTTATGTATTAATTTTTAAAACTTTCTAACGATCTGCTTATTACGAGAAATTAAAAAAAAGTAGAAGCCTCATCTCAATCATTTTTTTTTAAATCTTACTAACCGTATTTATTTGAATCTAAGCCGCCATCGATTCTATAAGCCACGCTTCAAATTCTCAACAAAATTTTGTAAACAGTAAAAAAATACTGTAAAATGGTTTATCGATATCCAATTTAACGAATTTAAATTAAATTCAAAATGAGAATTAAGAAGTTAATAATTAGTTATTTTGACTATATTAAAGATTTTTGAATACATAGATGAACATTTCATTCCTATAATTTCCCCAAACAACGATTTTTCCCTTCGATTCTAAGCCGCACCCAATTTTATGCATTCACTTAGAGCAAAGGTAGATTCGAATAAATACAGTATATTGTTTTTGTCTCCCAACATCCTTTCTGAATATATTTGGAACAATAATTTACTTCAAATAAATTTTAGATCAAAATTTTTATCTCGACCAAAATCTGAAAAAATATTGAACGTAAATTATTTTAGAATATAATTTGCATTGCAATTAAGTTAATTCATTCATTAATTTAGTAGTAATTAATTTATTTATTT
The DNA here is from genome assembly GCA_019973975.1 of Trichonephila clavata. Taxonomy (NCBI): domain Eukaryota; kingdom Metazoa; phylum Arthropoda; class Arachnida; order Araneae; family Nephilidae; genus Trichonephila; species Trichonephila clavata. The sequence goes on from BMAO01011721.1 coordinate 18,025, forward strand.
ATTAAGTTATTAATAGTCAGTGTTAACTTTTAATTCTTTGTCCCCCGATGAGTTTATTTTTATTTTTTTTTTGTATCCTATTAAAAATCCAACCACACACAACAATAATATTTCAATTTAAAAATAATATATTTAGGATACCTTCTTTACAAATGCAAACCAACTCAACGCATAAATTCCTTCCCCTTCCCATCTACCCCCCAACTACCATTTCTCTCTCACATCTAATTTGCCGCCACTCATTCGCTTCCGCTACTTTCAAAGGAAAGCGGCGCGCTCTTCCTCCAATCATCTCGAAGGAGCTGCGCTCTCCTGAAGCGCTAGAGATAGATTGGAGCTCTTTACTCCATCGGATGGTAGACTATTTACTGTTTGAGAAACACCAGAGTCGTGAACATCGCGCTCTCGGAACTCCACGTGCAGTAAACGAGCTGCTACGCTCGTCTTAACTGCAAACGATAAAGTTTAAAGTTTTGAAATTTAAAATAACAGTTTTCGAATACGGATTTCTGTGAGATAAAATAACATTTTAATCTAAATCGAATAATTTGATACTGGTGTGTGAATTTTATTAAGTGTTTTATTAAAAATAACTTAGATGATCGTGACATCTTACGGTTTGTGATGTGAGGATTTTATACTGTTGAAAATTGGTGAAATTTTGCAACACAGGAAAATATCAAGATTCATTTTGGATTAAAATTCCTTGTTGTATTTAGAAGAAAAAGTTACTGTTAAATTTCTGCGATTATGAAATTTATTCTCCATGGTTAAGGTTTTCTGTCATGAATGTCTCTCACTGTATCAACAAGTAGGTATAATTTGATATATTTTTAAAAATATAAATGCTTTGTTTAACTAGTTTGTTCGAATATTCGTTAGTTTCAACAGTGAAAATAGATATGTGATTATCTGTCTGATTCTTTTATTATTAATTTTAAATTGAATGACTGTCTTTTTTCTTTGTTACTTCTTTCGAAAACCTTCTGAGTTTTTAAAAAAAGATCCATTATAAATATTTTAAACGTAGTTAAAATTTTCCCGTGATTTTTAGGTGAAAGAAAGCTGAATTCATTTGGTCATTTTCTTATTCATACTTCACAAGTTATTTTGTTAACCATTTTAAATTTTAAAAAAAAGAAAACTTTTATAGTTTTTAAGGCATTTTTCCTTTTACTCTTGAAAATAAAAAAAATATTTTCGTCCAATTTTTAACTTTGAAAAGTTTTTTGCATCATGCTTATTACAACGAATTTTCACTAAATTTTTCACCCGTGAACTTTCGCATTTGGAAATTTTTGCCGAATTACGTTTACATATAAAGCTAGATTAGTGTTAATGTTTAAATTTGCGTACTCATAATTTTATTTTAAGAAACTCTCTTGGAATTATTTAAAGATATTCTTAAAAATCACATTCTGCATATTCAAACCATGCCATGTTAGTTTTGCATTCAGTATTGCAGAGAATATATATATATATGTAAAATTGACAATTTTTTTTGTAAAAGATGGGCCAGTTGCAAAGGGCGATTACATTCATTTTACAATAAATGGAACACATTCGAAAGTACTTTATTAAAGTTAATAAGTTCAAAAAGTTAAGTACAAAGTGTTAATGAAGTTATTATATTAATTTTTTCTCAATAAAGTTAATCCATTATTATGTGTTATAAATCGCCAAAATAATTTGAAGCCAAAAATACACGAATCTGCATTTAAAATAATTAGAACAAGTCATCCCACTAATAATACTAAGATTTGTTCAACTTATATTTTTTTGCAGTTTATTTTTCTTTCTTTTTCTAACTTTTTCTTTATGAAAGAAAATGACTAAAACATTTATTTCTTTTTTCTAAAATGTTTGGAATTTAAAAAAAAAAACATTCTTAAAAAAGAGACTGGATTTGAAAAATTAAAAAAAAAAAAAGATAAAGTCATATATATTGTAAAGTAAATTTTTTTTAGTAATATATTTCTTATATATTTACATTAATTAATTGAAGTAGATAATACAATATAGCACATCAATATATATATATATATATATATATATATATATAATACTTATAAAAGAATAATTTTTTTTTCTGTGTCTGATAATTCAAGAAAGTTTGCCTTCGGAATTCATACTGTTTCGAATAAACATTCTAGTTTCTTTTTTCGTCTGCGATTGAACTTCTCATCTAATAGCAACAATTTGAATGATTTGGAATTTGGCAACAGTCGTGTTATGTTTCGTTTGCAAACGATGAATTCCTTAGTACTATTATCTAAATAAAGCGAATTATATTCGTTTATGAAAAATAAGTAACATTGGATGTATTTTTCCTAACTTATATTAAATTTGTTTCATTTCTAAATGTATTGTGTTTTTCTCTTTGTTATGAACATATATTTTTAAATTTTAGAATTCTTATAAAAATAATCGAATATTCGGAAACGTGCTTAAAATGTGTGTGTAGTGTTTTTTCTTTCTTTTTTCTGAAATTATTAACAAATAAGGTTTTCCTCATTAAAAATTGATGATGTAATAAATGAGTTAGTTAAATTAGTATAGTGTATAAACTTTTAAGCATAATGGTCATTGTGTGTTTCATACATTTTAATAATTATGATAGTGAATTTTAAAATACTGATTTCATTAGAGATTATACTATTTTCGGCCAGAGAATCATTACAAAAAATTGTCTACAGAAAACGGAATTACTTACATAGTGATAATGTCTTTCCCTTCCAGATCAATAATGTGTTTTTTTTTTCAAATTGTAGGATTACAGAATGTTTAAGAAGCATTTTTACGTATATTTTTAATTTATATTGCATAATTTTAATTTTATTTTTATTGTAACCAAGTTGTAATACTGCAAGAAGGAAATAATATTATTAGAATATCAAAAGAAATTTAATGATGCTTATGAAAATAATGATTAAATTATTTGAAAGAATACACACTGAAGTGTCTCTCTCTCTCTTTCTAGTATGAGGTTACTTATAAAATTTCGTGCCAAATTCGGGTCGTATTAAAGAGCTTAATTATTAAAGCTAGAGTATAATTATGTTATATATTCAAAGCATTGCCAATTTTTTTTGAAGGAATTATGA
>BMAO01011722.1:0-11547 GCA_019973975.1 Trichonephila clavata
ATATATATATATATCTTAATTAAATCTTTTATGTTTGGAATGAATAAAACAGAAATTAAAATTATGACAGATATTTTAAGCAGATGTAAGTTTTTGGATTCCCATGGTATGCATATGATTAGAGATCTTAATAATTATCTAGTACAAAAAATGAATATCAAATTAGATGCAGTAGAAAATTACACTACAGAATATGTACCATGTTATTTATGAATAAATCCTTTAACAAAATTAATTTTTCAGGTATATTTCAGAAATATCAATCCTTTTTTCCTATTAAAAATATTATTATTAAAAAGCTTTCAAATATAACAAGAAACTTGGTAGATTTATTTTCAATTATAATCAAGTTTCGAGCTCCTATGTCCGGAGCAGTGTAAATGCTATTTGTATTGTGATTATATCGATGAATATCATCAGCACGTTGTCACTGGAGACCTTGGCATTGTAAAAGATGATTTATGGAGAAATTTTATGGAAAAAGGTACTGCTTTAGACTTATGATCACAAAAAATAAACCAACGTTGTAAAACAAATCACAAGAGATTTGGATACTTTCTACCTTAAAATGGCTATTAAATACGGAATGCCGATAGAGCATTCAATCAATTTAGATCTCTTGTAGCAATAGAAATTGGAAATTTGGATTTCAGCGTTGAAAATGAAATTATGTATAAAGACCTTAAAGTATCGATAGATAATATTCAAAGGATTTCGTGATAACTTATGTTGATAAGTCTCTGCTAATTATGCAATAATATGTAAATATTTTTATAGTAAATTATTAAGTGATCATATTTTAAAGAATAATGCATTTCAAAAGTCGATTCACAGTAATAGAGAAGATGATAATCGTCTTTTGGCTTTAAACAAAAGATTAAATATTCATCTCAAAACTATTAAATACCCACGAATTTTTTTAACACCAAAATTCCACAAAAATCCAATAAAATTCCGTAGTATTACTAATGGGTATAATACATATATAACGAAGTCTGGGAAGATTTTACAATCCCTTCTTCAAATACTATCGATGGCTTTCAACACACAGCAATAATTAAAAATAGCTTAGAGATTGTTAGAGTCACGGAGGATATGACAGTTTTTTCCATGCACGGCTTTGACTTCGAGGACCTTTTTAATTCTATTGATATAGATGATATGATTAGAGTTCTACATTTAATTTATGATAAATATGATTTGCATAATTCAATGAAAAAGGAAAAATTTGATATCCTGGTTGGTCTTGTTTTACAAGAAAATTTCATAGAATTTGATCAAAATCTTTTTAAACAGATCAGAGGATTACCTCAAGGTGGTCCTGCCAGTAATAGTTTAGCTAACTTATATTTACATTTTTTTGAAATTGATCATATTTTTGATGATTCTTTCTTATTATACCGTTATATAGATGATGTAATAGTTTTTGGTAAAAATAGTGAATTCAAACCAAATATTATGTTCTACCCTGACAATCTCAATCTTCTTAAAACTAATTTTAACTCTAATATGGTTGAATTCCTAGATTTAGACTTGCATCTTATTGACAATAGAGTAGTCTGTAACATTTATGACAAAAGAGATTCTTTTAGTTTCCATGTAATTAAAATTCCTGTATGGAACAGCAATTTGCATCTATCAATTTACAGAAATATTGTTTTGAATTTTTTACTTAGGAATGATAACTTAACTACCAACAAAATAGATAAATTTAATAATATCAAGAAATTCTTCCAATGCTGCTTAGATCATGACTATCCTTTTAACTTCTTAAGAACATATATTCATCACAAATACATTAATCGTCTTGCTATTTCTGATTTCAAAACCACCATACAACAATAGGATTTCAAAGTCAGCATTTTAGTGGTTTTGCTGTAAAGATTCTGTTTTAACACTCTTCACACAGTTTATTTTTTAAACACCCTTCTTAAAAATCCTATAATATGAAAAATTTCTACATTTTTAGCAACCAAACCAAATTTCTACATTTTGACAACCAACCAATTTTCTACATTTGTGACAACCAGCCAAGTTATAGCCTACTAAATTTGAATGTAATCTTTCTTGGCGTCTTCCTTACAAGCTGGTATAAAGGATGCGTTTAAGTGCAATTTAGATTTTTATCACAACATATATAAGCTTTCCTTTGGTTTCAAGAGTGTTGGATCTCCTAGAATAAGCACTGTGAGCAGAAGTTTTAAAATCTTTTTGGAAGAATCCTTTTACTGGGTAATTCTTTTGATATTTTTCTGCTTAAACATTTTGGGAGAATTTTTGCTTAATAGTAGTCGGTTGTTCTTTCATATTTCTATGAGATTTTTTATACTTTGGATTTTTTATATTTTGGATTTTGTATACTTTAAATTTCTATTTATTTTATTTTGGTCTTTCCTACCGAGTTGCAAAGGGGGAAGGTTGGCGCCTTCAAACTAGTTTAACCCCACTTATTCGGTCCTAAGTCCGAAATTGCATTTTGACTCGCTAGGTTCTTATTTGTATTTCTTTAGATTTGATCTTAATTTTTTTTCCCCCCTGTTATGTTCTATTTTTTATATAAATTTTTTCCATATATATATATATATTATATTATATATATATAATATATATACGCTAGCAGCGTATCTGGTTCCGCAGTTGAATAAGGCAAAATAACTTTTAAAAAATCATAACATTAAAAATAATTCTGGATTCTAAAAACGATAAAAATATCCAGCCATTCTAAAAATCAAAACGTTTTATTCCATAAAAAATACAATACTAACCATTGCCAAAATACAGAAACAAAACTTTTACTTATGTTTACATTAGGCTACAGTTAATACGCACAAGTATAGATGCCATGAATTAATCCAAAAAATAAACTCTGAAGACATGACATCCTTCCACGTTAAGTTGTTGAAAGACAACTTAACTTACCAAACATTTAAAAATTTCAAAGAACACCACATACAATAAACATTTCTAATATACTTACTAAGACACACACAAAAAATATTAGATATATATTCTGAAAGTTCATTCAAAGTTCAAAAATTGGCATTTATAGAGACTGCCGATAGAAGTGAAAACTTTTTAGTATTAAAATTTGAAATTTCATAATGTTTAAATTAAAATTATCAACATCAATCTGGCTTTCACATTCTATTGACACTCCGAGCAACAACTTAATGCATGTTTATATGGTTTTTGTTATTCAAATATATTACGAGCTGCACAAGATCCATGACAAAATATAAATACAATGCAATTGAAATAACAATTAATATACAATCATATTATTTATGGATAGTATTTGTATTTACTTAAATTTCAATGTACTTGATTTTTAACATTATTTTAATTGTTTGCATCATTGTCATCATTAATTTCAACAATACATAGACTCTTTATACTTTCAATTATTTAATTTTGTTCTAAAAAAAGATACAATGGCTTATGGTAACTAAAGTAAGAAAGGAAAATGTTTTATTCAAATTTATCTAAGTATCGCGTAAAAAACGCATCGATCGTCGTTTTATATTTTGTGGTACTGAGTTTTCGGTCATTGGACATATTTAAATTAAGTGTTTCATTTAGAAATTCAATTAAAAGCTAGTTTTTTACCATCTGCAAAGTTTTTATTTGAGTCTCCACTTCAAATCATCAATACATTATCATATATATTTTTCGCCAAATCTTTTTTCGAGTATTTCAGAACCTTCTTTTGCATCAATCATCAAATTTTCGAATAAAAATTGTTGTAACTGTCTCATAGATTTTACAGGCGAAATATAAACGGCAATCATTAATATGTATTGCCCATTCTCTCGGAATCGCAACGAGCAATGCACAGTATATACACATTGAACTTATCACTAAATCCATTCAATTTCACTTATAATATATACGCAGCACTATACTACAGCTGCATAGTTACAGATATACTGCTATAAGCATGCCGGTGACGCGAACGCATGAGATTGCGCCCATTCAAAAAGTGTCTAAGGCGAACAGCACACTGCGCGTGCGCCAGTCAGAGCATGTCGGTGACGCGAACCCATAAGATTTTCCCCTACCAAAAATTGCCCAACGCCGCTAAAGAAGTTTTCACTTCAAAAATAAATTTGTTTACAAGTCCAGCTTTTGTGGTTTTTTTAACAGTTCTTCCACTTTTAATTTTTAAAATGTCATCTCTGAAAGTTTCTTTGGAAATTTCAAGTGGAAGATTCTTTGGACTGGTCGTAGAAGTTCTCCTTTTGCTGTTCTCAAACGCACTAATCTGTTAATACCATCTTTTCCAGGTAATAATTTAATAACAACACCTAAAAGCCAGTCATTACATTTCACCTTGTCACTTCCAATTGATACAACTTCTCCAAGCTTAATATATCCCCTCAGGGGGCTCACCTTCTTTAGGGTGAGTACGGGTGTCACAATCCCGAGGTGCCCTAGTGATCTTTTCCTTTTCCCACGGGTTTACTGTCTTTGGCAAACACGGGCTTCACGAACCCGGGGTACCCTAGTGATCCTTCTCTATTTTCGACCCTCTTTCTTGTCATTCAATTCATTCTTTCTTTCTCTCTTCCCGTCTAGACCACAGATATTAAAACAAATGTTTGGCGCAGTATAGCCGAAATGGCTCTTGCGCCAATAAACCCCAAAATCACTCACTCACTCACCCAAGCTTAATATCTCGTTCCTGCATCTTGTTTTCATTTCTTTGAAATAAAATTCCCAAATATTCAGATCTAAATCTTTTCCGATATCAGTTATCAACTGTTGGCGATATTTACTCTTTTGTTGAGAACAACTTCATCCACTTGGTCTAAATCTGGAACACCAATTTGCCGGAAATCTTGCAAAAAGGAGTTAGGTGATAAAGATATCAGTTCAGAATCCGTTTGTGATACATGACTAGGTGGTCGAGAGTTTATAACAGACTCTGCATCACACAAAAAACGGTGACCATTTCTTCATAAGATAAAAAAGCTTTTCCGAGGACTCTTCTTAGGATCTGTTTCATTACACCAATTAATTTTCCCCAAAATCCTCCCCACCAGGAGGCAGTAGGAAAATTGAAAAGCCATTGTATTCTTCGTATACTACTAAATGGTGCAATCACATCCCAATTCATTGTTTTCAAATAATTTTTTTATGCTTTTATTTTATAGAGCATCTTATTAGCTTTATAAAATATCAAGTTCATTATTTTCCGTTCACTGTAAAAAAAAAAACTACAAGTGTTTTAGTAAAAGCAAATGCCATTACTTTAAGCAAGATGCCATACATTAAAACGCGTTTTACTCGAAATGTGTTTTTTTTTTTGAAAATGCTCAAACGGGCAGCGATTGCTCAAAAAGTTTTGAAAAAGGATCAACTGAAATTTTTTGTGTATGTTCTGTTTTAGAGTAGAAGTGTTTTAACCTTCAGATTTATCAATCACTGTTTTATTACAAAAGTTACAGTCCCTTATGTTACTATAATCATTGATTTTTCAGCAATTTCATATAATAAATAAGATAAAGTGTTCTAGTTCTTGTAAAAAAATAAAATATCTCTTATCTTGGAAATCATTTCAAAAAGGAGTAACATAGCAACACATCAGAATTAAAAAATTGGAAATTTGTTTATAAACTTTTGATACAGAATGGGCCGCATTTATGTTATCTTTTGCAAATTTTTTAACAGTTTTTGCCCATTTTAGTAACAATAAATTCTTTTCCTTTTCTTAATTTTAGCATATTTTTCTTAAGATATTCTAAACAAATCTAAAAACAACAAAAAATCCACATAACTTTATTTTTTTTTAAAGTTGTCACAAGTAATCGAATACCTTAAGGAGTTTGTAAAAAAAGAAAAAAAAAGTACGAAAACTGGTTGCATTTGGAAAACCACACTTTAACTGCTTCAGGGGGGAAAAAAGAAGACAAATGCTTCGAAAATTGCAGAATGGATTTATGTGCCTTGAAAATTTTTTTCATTGTGACTAAAAAATTGTTTCAAAAAATATTGCATAAGAAATGCATTGTATGGCACGGAAGACGATACCGTGTAGGAAAAGGGTGGCACCGGCACCAGTTCCGAAGTCAGTGTGACAGTGGAAGTGATAAGATTTTTTCAGAACATGATACTGACGGTTAGAATAATGTCAGGCTCATGTATGTAATTCAAAAGTTTTTAATACTAGTAAAATAAATTAATTATTCACTTCTTTCATTTTCATTTATTTTCTTAAAAATTTCTAAGTATCGGATATAGATGAACCTTTTTGCACAATTTTAATTTTTCACAAAAACTAGTGGAGAATTTGGAAGGCTGCTTAGATTCGAATAAATATAGTATTAATGTTTGCTTTCCAGTTAAAACGCATTTCTTTAAGATTTTTTTACTACAAAAATTTTCGAAAAAATAATTTCTCTAACTTTATTTTTTTATGAAAATATTTAAGTTATTTGAAAAGTTTTCAGCGAATATTTAAAAATTGTTTGATTTTTCTGATGAATGAAAAGTCTTGTTCGCAATTAAATAAATTCAATTCAGATTCAAAATAAAATTAAATGCTTTTATTTGATTGTAGACTGACTTTTTGTACTGCTATGTCTCTAAAATAAGTAACGTCCTTTATGGATTTATGTGTATGAAGTACGTCTCTAATCAATTTTTTATTTTCTAAAATTGAGAAAAATTCTACTGTTATTTTTTGCTGTTTAAATTTGAATACTTTATATTAAAAGTATTTTGTGAAATTTTCCTTTGCAATATTTGTTACTGTTTTGCATGTTTTTTATTCATTTATTTATTTACCATTCATCAGATACATAAAATATGTTACTGTAAAATGTTAATCCAATAAATAAATAAAGAAAGAAAGAAGGAAACTCTTTTTTCATATTTAAAATTTTAACAGTTCATTATAATTTCATGTGATAAAAATGTATTAAACGGAAATTATGGATTTTCTAACTTTGGTTCTATACTATTACGTTATCCTTTTGCAAATAAATAACTCTATTACGCTAGCAGCGTATCTGGTTCGCAGTTGAATAAGGCAAAATAACTTTTAAAAAATCATAATATTAAAAATAATTCTGGATTCTAAGAACGATAAAATATCCAGCCATTCTAAAAATCAAACGTTTTTATTCCACAAAAAAATACAATACTACTGTTGCCAAAATACAAAACAAAACTTTTACTTAATATTTACATTCGGTTACAGTGAATACGCACATGTATAGATGCCCTGAATTAATCCAAAAAATAAACTCTGAAGACATGACATCCTCCCACCTTTAGTTTTTGGAAGACAACTTAACTTATCAAACATTTAAAAATTTCAAAGGATAACACATACAATAAACATTTCTAATATACTTACTAAGACACAAAAATATAAGATATATATTGTGAATGTTACATCTAAAGTTCAAAAAACTAAATTTGTTTACAAGTTCAGCTTTTGTGGTTTTTTAACAGTTCTCCAACTTTTAGTTTTAAAACGTCCTCTCTGAAAGTTTCTTGGAAATTTCAAGTGGGAAGATTCCTTGGAGTGTCGTAGAAATTCTCCTTTTGCTGTTCTCAGACGCACTAATCTGTTGATACCATCTTTTCCAGGTAATAATTTAATAACAACACCTAAAAGCCAGTCATTTCATTTTACATTGTCACTTCCAATTGATACAACTTCTCCAAGCTTAATATCTCGTTCCTGCATCTTGTTTTCATTTCTTTGAAATAAAATCCCAAATATTCAGAATCTAAATCTTTTCCGGATATCAGTTATCAACTGTTGGCGATATTTTACTCTTTGTTGAGAACAACTTCATCCACTTTGTCTAAATCTGGAACATCAATTTACCGGAAATCTTGCAAAAATGAGTTAGGTGATAAAGGTATCAGTTCAGAATCCGTTTGTGATACATGACTAGGCGGTCGAGAGTTTATAACAGACTCTGCATCACACCAAACGGTGACCGTTTCTTCATAAGATAAAAAAGCTTTTCCGATGACTCTTCTTAGGATCTGCTTCATTACACCAATTAATCTTTCCCAAAAACCTCCCCACCAGGAGGCAGTAGGGAGATTAATCACATCCCAATTCAAATAATTTGATTCACTGGCAAAATTGCTTCCATTGTTGCAATACACAACTGATGGTCTTCCCCTTCGTGAGATGAATCTACGAAAACTTTGAAGAAAAGCCTCGTAGATAATGACGACTGAAGCTCAAAATGTACAGCCCTGAAAACCGCACAGATAAATATGCAAATCCTAGCTTTACTCCCTTGTTTTAAATAAATTGGTCCAGCTAAATCGAAACCGATTACTTCAAAAACTGCAGCATCTTTTATTCTGTTTTCTGGGAGTGATGCAGAGGGGGTAGTTACATTTCTTTTGGCATGTCTTAAACAAATGACACATTTTGATAATACTGCTTGAACAGTTTTTCTTGCATTCAAAATCCAATAATGTTCACGTAGGAAATTCAAGATCATTTGTAATCCTGCATGTGAATTCTTTTTGTGTTCAATCATTATCAGTCTCTCAACGACTGGATGATGGGATGGCAAAATGATAGGGTTCTTGAAATCTTCTCAATCCTTCCTATACGTTAATTTTGTCTTCACTCTAAGTATTTCCTCTCCATCTTTGTATGTTGCTAAAGAATTCATTTTCTTTCTGTTGACATCATGACTAAAGTATTCCTCTTGTACCATCTTTACAATCTTTGTTTCTGCTTGTTTTAGTTCGCGTAGGATAATTCACCCGTGACTCGAGAAGCAGGATTCCTACAGTTAAAAATGAATCTTTTCATCCAAGCCATCATTCGTAGCAGTCGATCATAGCTTGAAAAATAGTAGTAGCAAACCTGAATCTTCGTTATTGTTTTTACCACTATTTTCACATTGATTTAAAGAACACACAACTGGGAGATTCTTAGAAGTTGGATTTGTTTTTCGTTTTTCTTTCAAAACAGATGGCTCGTCAAAAATAGGTTTGGTAACTGGCCAGTTTTCCTCAGTTTGTAGAAGCCATTTGGGTCCCACCATCTACTGCATAAGAGTTGGTGAGCAGAAACCCTCTTGAAGGTAAGTCAGCAGGATTAAGTGCTCCTGGAAGATGCTTCCACGAAGTTGGATCAGTCAGCTCTCTTATCTCTTGAACTCTATTGTTTACAAAAACTGACCAGAGTTCTCGCTGAATCCAACTTAATACCGTAGTGGAATCGGTCCAGTAGTGTTGCTTCACATTGTCCCACTGAGCACAGATCTGCATAGTCGAGCTCCCACCGTTGCAGCCAGCAACTCAAGACGAGGAATAGTGACGGTTTAAACTGGAGCAATTCTCGATTTGGCAGCCAAAAGATTTACATGAGCAACACCAGAATACTCTATACGAACGAAAACAGCTGCTGCGTATGCAAATTGGCTGGCATCACAAAATGTATGAATGCTTAGATTATGTTGACCATTTATAACAGGAGAAAAACAGCGGCTAACAGACAAATTTCTTAAGGAAATTAACTCTTCAAACCATTTTAGAAATTCAAGTTTCAAATTATCTTCAACTTCTCTATCCCACGGGATGTTGTCTTTCCACATCTTCTGTAACATTAGTTTTGGAATTAAAAGGACAGGACATAAAAATCCAATAGGATCAAAAACCCTATGTATAACGGAAAGAATCACTCTCTTTGATACAATTTCAAGTTTGTATGTTTCTATCCAATCCAAATTAATTTTCAGTGCATCTTCTTTACGATTCCAAATCAATCCTAGAACTGAAGTGACCTGTTCTGGGTCATCATCTCCTGTATACTTCCATCCTCTCAAGTTAAATTTTCCTTCAGCCAAGATATGATGACTCTCCTCAATGAAAGGTAATATTTCAGCTTCATTGTCTAAACTTGTAATTAAATCATCTACATAAAAACTTCGAAGAAGTATATCGACTGTTCTCTGACTATATTTCAAATTCTTTAGATATTTTTTCAGATGATGTTCAAGCACAGCTTCTAAGAGAAAAGGGCTGCTTTTCACACCAAAACCCACACGTGTATGTCGCATTATTTTTGGAACTACATTTTCTTTTCCATTCCACCAGAAAAATTTGAGAAAATTCCTATCTTCTGGTTGCACACTTATTTGTAAAAAAGCTTTCTCTATATCGGCAACTATGCCATATTTATGTTCTCTAAATCTGAGAAGAAGATTAGGGATTAGTTCCAATAAATTTGGTCCAGATTCTAAGCACTGGTTGAGCGATGGGGATCCAACTTGTCTGGCAGAGGCATCAAAAACTGGGCGTACCTTAGTTGTTCCATGTTGTTTTACAACAGGTCTGTGTGGCAAATAGTGTCCATGCAGGTGAGATGAAGAGTCAACTGGATCATTTTCAATTATACCTAATAATTCCCATTCCTTGAACACATCATCATAAGCTGTAAACAAGGTTTCTTGATGCAATTTTTTAGTCGATGATTCTAATCGTTTCATAGCAATCTCTTTATTACTGGGTATAGGTAAATGATTTTCTTTCCAGGGCAGTGAAACTTCGTATCTCCCTTCTGTATTTATTCGAACAGTTTCTTCAAAATGTAATTTAGTAAGATTTTCTCTTTCCCTTTTGTTTTTCATTTCAACTGGGTCACTTATCCCTAAAACCTCTAAACTAAAAAGATCGGAAATAGTAGCTTCTCGTACAAACATCGAAATTACCATCATAGCTGTATCTTCTTTTTCAGAAAGTTAGTTTTCCCCATAAGAGTCCATCCTAGATATATAGGTTTCCATGGCTACTAATCCATTCGATAGAACTCTTCTCTTTCCAGTAAATAGTCTGCCTGCAACATCTGCTCCAACAAGAATATCAATTGGCCCCGAATTATTTTCTATGTCAAACATTTGCATATTCATAGATTGCAACTCTTCAATCCACGGTCCATACGAAACAGAAGAAACATCATTGCAAATAATATCCTGATCAACTACGTCAAAATTACAATTAAAACTTCCATCTAAGCTTCCTAGTTCAATTTTATATACATTATAAACTTCTCTTTGATCCTTTCTCCTCCAAAAAGTGCATGCGACAAATGTTGCTGGCGTAAAGGTGCTAATCCTAAAGCAGATACCATTTCTTTTCTAATATAAGATTTTTGAGATCCCGAATCATACATGGCTCTCACAGTTAAACTACGCAATTTTTACCTTTCATTTTAACTTTCAAAGTCTGCAGTAAAACTTGTTTGGCGCATTCGAAATACTCGCCAAATTTAGGGATTTATCATGCTCTTTATTCCAAATTATTTGATGTAGGTTTATTTACATTTTTATTTGACCCGGTGCACATAACTGCATAATGCATTTTATTGCAGATCAAGCATTCCACAAAACACCGACATTTTCCTACCCTATGTGCAGCTTTTAAACATTTGAAACAATAACCTTTATCTTTTAAAACCTTCAATTTTTCATTATAAGACATTTTTTGAGCTTTAAAACAATTAGTCGGCTTATACTTTGCTACAGAAAACGCAAAGTTTCTCTGCACCAACTGAAGAGG
>BMAO01011723.1:0-18748 GCA_019973975.1 Trichonephila clavata
AAAATTAGGATCCAGTGGAGAAATCGCACCCTCCTGCAAAGAAGGCTGAAAGAGTATACAAATGATCAATAAATGTTTTATAAGAAAAAATCTTGAAAAGAGGGATATAAGCATAATGTATTCCCTATTTTTTTCATTTTTTTACCATTTTATACAGATTTAATCATAAAAACAAAAGGTTTCTGTGACGTTTCGGCGTGAGTTATTAAGTTCATTTTTTTCACTCGAGTAATGATGTCACTAAGATGAATAGTCATTTGGCACTTTTGATTATACTAATTCTTATTCTCTTAAAAACAAATCAACTTTCTCGCCCGACATACAGTCTTAATTGGTTTTAGATGATTTCTAATTAGCTCAAAGCTTTTGAATTCAATTTTAAACTATTTTTTGTGTGTTTCTAATAGGCCATTACAAACCTAGTACATTCCGCGGAAGCTGGTGGCTCTTTTTATTGTGGCACCCTATAGGCGGATACCAATCACCGCGGGTAATTTTGACACCAGTTTCCTCCCAGATGGAGGCACCTATACATATTTAATCTATATATTTATCCAATAGCTTATTTCTGTACATTTAAAGTCACAAAATGATTGTTTTTATATAATAGTGAACAATTCAGAAAAAAAACTATTTGTTGTAGGTATTACGGAGACAGTGATTCTCAGGCACACTCCCTTGGGGGGGGCATAATAACACTGTGTGGAGGACCAGAGCATATCGAAAAGTCGAAAATAAAATATATTTTAAAAAAATTAATAATTTTCTGAAAATCAAAATAAAATACTTATTAGATTGATTTTATATGCTTACAAGTTTTACAGTATTGTACAATGAATTTGATAATTAACTTATCAATACTAAATAAAGAAGAAGTTTAATAATTACTTGTAACTCACACGCACACACAATGAGCTTTTCTTGCAGAGCAAAGTTTTTCAAAAAAGAAGGTTTAATATAGTAAAATTGACGCTCCACAAGTTCTCTTACTATAATTATCTGAGATTTAAAATGTTTGAGGAAATAAAAATTAATTAAAAATTATTTTGCAATATGTTCCGATTTAAAAATTATAAGGGAAAAGTAACATAAATTCTTTTATCACTAAAACTAATTTATTTAAAATATCTATTACTTAACCCTTCACCGGGTCGTGGTAAATACACTCACCACCCAATTCATCAATTTAATATCTTTACCAGTCATTTACATCTGTTTAATTTGACACTTATTTTGCATATTGTAGTATTTTCAGACATATTTCATAAATTTGTTGTGTTAAATATGTACTGATCTCTGTTTTCATGAATTTACTTGGAAATAATATGTAGAAATCACTTAAGAATGTTAAATATTTTTAATGCACTATTCCTTTTGAAGGATAATGTAGTTACAATATACATTTTTTGAAATTCCAAGTGGAGGGAGGTAAAAGGAAACAAGAGGTATATATATATGGCCTTTCGATAGAATACAGGGTTGTGGTAAGCATATCCCAACTAACCCCAAAAGGATCTTAAAAATCAAAGTAATTTTACCTACTAAGCTAAATTAATTCATTTTTTTAAAAATTAATATCGTCCCCCCAAAATGTTTAGTGTACCATCGGTAGAAAGAAATGGCCCGGTAAAGCTTTTAAAGTAACATTAGAAAAGTTAATACTTATGATAATTTTTACAGTATATAACTAAGGTCGATTGTAACTTTTGCTTGAAAGTGCAGAATTATTGTAGTCAATACATTGTTATTGTATGGTGGGAGGCGATGAAAATTATGATTGAATACTGGGTCGCAATCATGGAAGGTTTGAGAAGCACTGATATAAGATGTACTTTTATACCGAAATGCTACAGTAGAATCTTTAAGCTGTATTATATTCATAAAACTATTCCTCTAATTATATTGGGCTTATAAATATTTACTAGTAAAAGACGTTTCCTTAAAAGAAGCCTAAATTTAATGTCAGTATATTAATTTTACTTAAAAAAATGAACACCTGTACATGGATTTAATAAAAAAATAATGAAATGTTTAACAAATGATTTCTGGATAAATATAACGTTTCAAGAACTCAAACTAAAGCTTTTTCAACAATCTATATCCATGAAAAAAAAACAAGCTAATATTGAACAAATACTCTAAGGGTGGCGAAAATTCTCACTGAACTAGAAATATGATTTAATCAACATTTTTGCTTAAGACTTTCAAGAATCTTTCTGGAGTTGCATAACAAAAAGTTTCCTGTCTCGCAAAATCGTATGATTGTTTCCAAATTATACTGAATTCTACAACTTTTATATGCACATTCCTTTCGCCATTTATAAAAAAGTCGGGTATGCGTTTTCACAATTTCTTATACCTTGTTTATGAATTTCAATCTTCTGAATGATTTATTTATATATCTATCGAATATACTTCAGAATGTATAAATGTATTCTAAGAATTTATTCTGGAATTTCGTGTCATAAAATGTATTAAAGCTACTATTCTATTGAATCTGTAAAATATATTTCTTTTGAAAGAAAAAAATGAAGTATTGAGTAGTGGCTATATGACTTTTATCAGGATTTTAAAATTCAAGAAATAAAAATACAATACGCATTTTTTAAAGAAATATTTTGTGTACTGAAACATTATACATAAAATATTCACATATGTAAATCTTTATTTTATACAATGTATATATTTTCTCATGATATATTAAAATATCAAAGTGCCATGCACAACGAGTTTCTCAAAATTCAGCAGGTTTATATGTTATAAAATATTAGATTTAAAAAAAAAATATAGCATATTTTTTTAATTAATTGACATTGCAATTCTTGAAAATATAATTCATGAACATTATAACTACTTTTTATTAATAGGCATTGGAAGTGATACACTAAAATTTCAAATGAATAAATGGAATTATTATTTTTTAAATAACTAATTCAAAACTTTTTATTTCCATCGCATCGTTTTAAAAATTAACTAGTGCATATTTTAGAAACATATACAAGGATCAAATATTTAAATCATCATTTTGTTACTGCAACTTTTCAGAAACTGAGTCTTTTTTTTTTTTGCCAAAAGAATTGCAATAAAAGGCTATTTTTTAAATATAAGCAAAACTTTTATATTTATCATTCGTTTTACAAAGCTCTAATTTCTGAAGGATATTTTATAACAATAAATATATAAATGATATAAGTAAAAATCTGAGATATAAGTACCTTTGGGTTGATAATGAAGAGAATTCAAGAAATGGAATTCATTACATTCATTTTAGCATTGTAAAAAAATGCAAATAAATTAATTTTAGAAGGTAAAGTAGATTTTGACTAAGCTATGAATCATACTCTGCAATAGCTCTTCTAAAATACATATACACTTTGCAATAACCACAAAGAAAATTTGACACACATACATCACATTACTTTTTAAAAATAAAACTTAATTGATAAAAACATTTGTTAGGGAATTATGGAAAAATGTTATTTAAGCCTGATCAATTATTTAAATGAATAGTTATTATTTAGTTGATATTGTAAAAATGTAATATTATTATTGACAGAAGATTACTTAATTTGCACGAAGTGGAAATGTAAAATAAACTAAGGAAAAGGAAAGCTTACATTTGTTAAAAATTGTAGTAGCTTTGACAAGTATTAATTTGTAATATAATTCTCTAAATGTTTCGAAAATTTCTGCGGCCATATGGGTTTCTCGGAACCCTCTATCCCGTATCTGGCAGAAAAAGTCTATTTATGTTGCGATGACGATGAGGAATATCTTGCTAGGTGAGTTTTGCATTGTACTGGACGAGCGGTAGCGGTCGGTTTCAAGGCAAGGAGCGTGGTTGCTACTTTGGATCCAGGAAGAGAAATCTTACTATTGGTTGTTTGAACGTGAGGATAATGACTGTAAAGGCTTCCCGGGAAGGGCCTTCCCCGTTCTCGGGAGCTTTTCACAGTGATGTCAGTCAGCTTCCCCCCATTCACTCTGAGCAGAAGCACTCAGCTCGCTGTCGATCGCCGTCGATCTTACCTTAGTTCAGTAGTGAAAATGGTGTGTAAATCTCCACATGATAATTATATATATGTTTATATAATATAGTTCAAGTTTAGGAAAAGAAATCTAATATAATGCAGTTCATCATATCATTCATAATTTTTTTTTTAAATATCTTGATAGATCCCCTCCCCCCATCAAATAGCGTAAGTTTTTAGAGTTGAGTTTTGATACGGAATGGATAATTATTTTGTGGTGTATTGTGAAAGGTTTTAGCAATTTGATACATGACACTGATAATATGTAATTTATATTTTAGTTGACAATAAAGGATAAGAAAAGGAACGGAACAATAGGAACAAAGGAAAAGAAAAGAAACAAGGAATTTTACTTAACAATAGGAACAACAAATGAAATATATTCAATAAAATGTCACTTTAAGGAATTTTTGCACTATTGCTGAAAATTTCATTACGTCAAAGATCAATGGTAATTAAATTTCATATTGTGAAATATATTAGTAGCTCCATAGCTAACAATTTTTTGTTGCACGCCACGTTTTTGAAAAAAACAAAGTTACTTTCAGTAACTTAAGAGAAGTAAGTTTACTTTCATGTAGTTTATGTTATTGATTGCTTCAATGAAAAAAAGTCCTTTTCACATACTCTAAAATCATTTGATTTAATTTTATTACAAGCTTTGAGAGGTGCTTTGAGTCCCAATGAAATTTTTTCCGGTTTTATGTTTTGCAAATTTGCAAATTTCCATTAAATGGAAAAGCAAATTTCAAGACTTCACAATAAAAACATTGCAATTAGAGTCGTAAATCATTGCCATGTTTGAAATTAAAATTCAAAGTTTTAAAATGCATTGAAAGAAATATTTTTGCCTTGCATGTAGGTCACACTTTCTCTTTCTTAAGTGCCTTAGACTAAATTCCGAAAAATCATATAAATTCATTATATATCGATAAAAAGTTGCTGTTGTAATATTGTATAACTGCTACCTTAGTATATTACATGGTTTGCATACTAAATTAAAATTACTTTTATTTCTGTAAATTATAATATTATTGTAAGAAAAAAAATTAAATAATGATACAAGTACAAGTATTATTAAAAGGATTCAAATACAAACATTTTAAAATAAATTATAGTTAAGAAAACTAAAAAAACACGCTTTTGTGGTCAATCGAACTGAAAAATAAAAAAAAAAATTCTTAATATATAAGAATAAATTTATAAACGAGAAAATTAATGTCACTGTGGTAAAAGCGTAAGGTGCTCGATATCAATTGTTACAATTTCTTATTAGTTCTATTCCGAAATGCTGAGTCAGTGTAAAAATGTAGTACAAAACACCCCACTCTTTTACTACAATTACATTTTAATTTTCTCGTTTATATTTTTATTCTCACATTAAGAATTATTTTTCTACTTTTTAGTTCGATTCCTCACAAAAGCGTGTTTCTTAGTTTTTTAAACTATAATTTATTTATCGTTTTTAGATCGATCTACAATAATAGCGAGTTTTTTTTAGTTTCTTAAACTCTTATTTATTCGTTGATAAATTAATCTTCATTTTTTAGAATCTGGAATACCTATTGGCATCCTATCAGTGCGTCTATATGGCCTGGTTTGAAAAATGTAGGATCAATCCACTGAAGGAAATCTGATAAAGTTAGTTTGAAATATTTCATGCGTAAGAAGGTGTGAAGTCAATGGTAGTTTTCAATAAAAAGAACTCCCAATATATTTTTTCTGAAACTTGCATCAGCATTAGACATAAAAGCACTCTTTTTTAATCAAAGGTTTTATGAGAAATTATTTAACCCGGCGAGAGGCCTCTGAATCAATTCTCGGCTGCTTTGGTAAAATGAAGAATGAATGATGTTTCATTATACAGATCCGACAAGAGAATTTAGAAAAACGCACTTTATGTCTGCATTTAGCTATTAGAAAATAACTTTTTTTCACATGCGCGAGTCTTCCCTCCCCCCATTTACTAGACAATAGTTTATATTATGGTGAGAAGTTGCTAACGCAGCCTCCCTATTTTCACACAAAGAACACTTTTTGGGTTGTAATTTAGCCTTTTAGTCCTCAAATCTAGAAATAGTTAATTCAGATTATCCTGATCAGGACAATAGAACAAATTTATGAAATTATTGTATTTTCATTGGTCCTTAACAAGAGTGTAAAATTTCTAATTAATCTGACCTTTTGAAGTGGGTAAAAATCTAGTTCAAAGATTCCGTTACGTACAAGTGACGCTTATAAAATCGTGTTAAAAATTTGCATTTAAACTGAATTTTTAAATAATATTTTTTCGTCATATAAATCAACTTTGATATCAAATCAATATTTTTTTCTCACATTCTTAGCAATTATTACAGTTTTAAAGAATTTTCAAAGTGACTCTCCTTAAAATTTAGCATCCGTGTAAGAAATACTGTGAAAAAATGTGTTTTTTTTATCATTTCTAATTTTTTTAAGTGACACTGGTGTTCATAACCAAAGCACGGAAAACAAAGTTCCAGTAAAGTAAAAGATAGGAAAACAAGGCATTACCAACAGTGGGGCCTCAATAACTTGCCATACTACTCTACTTTAAGAACCATATCGATGCATTCTAAAAAATAGTGCGAGTTCGATGAGCACTATAACCTTGATTTCCAGATTATTTCGCGTCTACAATCAGGTAAAATAGCAACAATTCTAGAATCTCCTTCTAGCCCTTTGGCTTTAACACGCATGGGCTTCTGCGTATTAAACATTCTTGTCTCTTTAAGACACAAAATATTTTTATCTTTACATGTTAGATTCTTCTGCTTATTAGCACTTTCATGATCTTAATAACCTGGCAAAATAATTAAAGATTTTTGCTACCCCCTGGAACGTGAAATGATTCAGCATGAACGTGGGTTATGTCTTAAAGGGCTATGAAAATAGCAACATGTAATTGTTCTCATAACCATTAAAAAGAGGGTGTTGCTCTATTTTTTGACAGAGTATGCCCAATAAGTTTTCTACTATACATATTTTTATTTTCTGCCAGCAACTATTTTTTCGAGATATCTGAATTTGTGTGAGAGCACAAAATTCATTTGTTATTTGGTATTTTGTGTTTTATCGGATCCTTTTTGTTTTTGGGACCTTGTCATCCTCAAACATAGTGCTGCAGCGATAACTTCTTAACCTGCACTCGCTAACCATTTCATTAGTTTTAAATGATGCTGAAAATTGGAAAGCAGCATTAGAGGCAATTTTGAATTACTTGATATCCTCCGTTATTCATAGCTCCCCCCCCCAGCTTTTCGATGTATCATTCTACTATAACCAGTTCTATGAGGATGCACAGGAAATTTAATTTCACTTATAAACGCTGTGAGTGAGCCCAATTATAACTGACGTTTACATAGATATCATATTCCCTCTTATTATATCTTTATGCTAATTTATTCACGCTAAAGTTAATGAGTTTTTAGAAGTCACGAATAAAAATAAGATCCGCCCTAGGTGTTGTCCACCATTGTATATGTGGTAAGGAATAAACTTTTTTAAAAATGTGTATAATTAATTAGTGATGAAAAGAAAAGCAGATGTTTTGAGTTTTTTAAAATATTACTAAAGTTGCTATTTGTTTATTTTCTTAAAAAAGAGTGTTCAAAAGATTTTTTTAAAAATATCTTTTGTATATCATATAATAGTTGCACTAAAAGTTTATTACAAAAAAATTAATTTCATGAATATTAAGTATGTTGTTTATGTATTTTATACAAAAACTGTTTTTATCAATTTTTTGTAACTTTTGCTTAAAACCTTGGTTGTGAATAGCTGATATGCTTTAATTATTTAATTTTATATATTTGGCTTATGTTAATGTACGATGTTTGATATTAAAATTTTTTTTTATTTTCCGTCAAATATTTTACTGTGTTAAAGCGTAGATTAGGATTTTGATAAATGTTTCAATTAAAAATATATTGTACTTGAAATTGTTACTGTAAGCCATTAATTTTAATATTTAAAAGCAAAATTTAATTTATTTTTGTTATCCCCCATTAATACTTAGAACTTTAGATTATACTTTAAGAAAAATATTTGCGTTTGTTTTTCGGTACAATATTCAAATTGGGTACCAACGGTATGTTATTGTTATATATCACATTACAAATCAAAGGAAAATCAATGTCCTACATCTTTTTGAAAATTCATTTACTTATAAACAAGTCCACTGCGTCGTAAAAATTCAAAAATATGCAATTTCTGAAAAAGAATTCGAACTATTAAAATAACAAAATGAGTCAATCTGAAACTATTTAAAGTGTTCTTAAAATTACTGTTCTAAGCATTTCTCTGGAGAATCCAACTCAATAATATGTTAGAGATTTCTCACCGGAACTTAATTAGGTACAGCGATTAAACACTCGAACAGGAGCGAAGTTTAGTCAAGAAAAAATGGACATAACTCAAAAGCCAGAGCACATTAACTCACTGATGTAAAATGATCCCCAGGGATGCTTACTCACTAAAATTTTTCCCATAATGAGCTTTCGTCTATTTTATTGGGCGTTAAAGGAATGAGCAGCAATTAAAGGAATTACATTAAGTAACAGTGATAAGAGTGCTTACTCATTAATTCAAGTAACAACTAAAAACTCATACGAAAGGTTTTAAATGGTACTTCTTTCTTCTTCAAATTTGAAATATTTAAAATTAAAATTTAAGACTTGGAAAATCTTTAATTTTATAGAGCAAAAAAAAAAAAAGGAAATAAATATTTAACATTATAATTTTAATAAGTAGTACCTATTGCAAATTTATTCTATTTGACTACATATAATTTTTTTTCATAAATCTGAAATAAGTAAAACGTCAGAAAGTTTTTCAATGAGGTTGGAAGAAATAATGATATTTGATTTCCAACAATAATCTGACCGCAAAACTTTTATGTCTTGGTTGAAATATGTAACAATAATAATGCACGTTATTGACTTGTCCTTACTAACTACTTAACTATTTTAGAATGAATTATTACATCATTCCACGAAATGATACTGAGCACAGGATTTTATGATGCATTACTTTAAGGGCCGTTTTTAAGCCCCCCCCCTCCGGTGCCCTAGGCATTTCAAACTGTTACGCCTCTTCCCTCCCCCTATTTCAAGAGCGCCTTTTCCTTGAGTTCTTACCTTGCCCGTTTTGGTTTGAAAAGGATCTCCCCCCCTTAACTGTCTTATTCTTAGTTTCTCCTCTTTGGAGAGTCTTTTTCCACTGTCCACCGCCGATGGCCAAGCCGTATCCTTAACTGGCAAGCAGCAGCCATAAGGTAATAGATAATGTCATGGTTTGGCCACTCTTGTTCATTTCTTACTTGGCGGCATCACGGAGCACCCACCCACCTTTTGCAAAAATTAATATACAGTATACAGTATTGTATGAACTGTTTTTAACTTGTTAATTACCAAACTTTTCATCGCTTATCACTTTACTACCTTTTACTTTTTAACATCCTTACTTTTTCTTGGTCACTCTCATTAGACTTGCACAACAAAGGTTTTCTTCGAGCTTTGATCATTGCGAAATTATTAATAACATAATTGTAATCAATATCCCTTGTAATATCGTTCTGAGGGCATAGCAACGTCAAACTATTAAGCCTTTCTTTTTCCATAGTAGATCTCTTTTCAATCTTAACTCTCTTAAGGACAGAAATACTTTTCTCATGATTCACTAGGTTCATCGTAATTTTAATTTTTTCCATTTTTCACCACCCAGTTTTTTTGCTCCTCCAAATTTTTGGCGCCATAGGCACGTGCCTATCGTGCCTAAGCGGAAATGTAGCCCTAATTACTTCTACGCATTGTTCTGGAAAATAATTTTCCTTATTGATATAATGTTATGATACATTTGTTTCAAATGGGCTGCCTTTTAGCAACTTAGTTTTGGCAGGCACGGGAAGTCTCCAAATGTGAGAGTCATTTCATGGTGGCACCATCTATTGGCGGATTACCAAATTTGGACGCTTGATTTAATATGTTATGATATTTTAGTTCCAATATTTTCTATTTCAGTGAAACGTATTAAAGATTTATTATAAATAACAGAATAGATTTTGAAAATACTTAAACAGTTTAAACACACAACGTGTATAAGGATAAAATGAAAGTATTTTGGAAGAATTTAGGTAAATGCTGCTTTTTTCTTTGTGCTTTTTCATTACCAAAAAGACATAATTACGGTGCATTTACTGTTTTCATGGAGAGCATATTTGCATCACAAAAAATACATTCTTAATTATTTTAAAAGAAGTTGGGACTTTAATGATATTTCTACATTAAAAAATTAAAGAACTGAAACAATCATTAGTGTTGAAAAACTTTTTGGTTTTTATTATTTTTAAAATATTAAGCTAAGAAAATAAAATTTTTATCGAAAGAAAAAAAAACGAAAAATATCTAATGTTTTCACAAAGCAATTAAGATAGTGAAGTTACAAGTATGTTTACAAACTAGGATTTTTAAATGTTAATTTTGATACAAAGAATGAAGAACTTGAAAGGGTGTAGAAAAGATAGAAAAGAAGATTTATAGGCATTTTTTGAGCGAAGATTCATCTCAAAATTAAGACAAATCTGAAGAATATTTGGCAGTTTCTCAACAAGCAATTTCATAATGCCTCAAATGCATGGTAATAATCCCAATGCGATGGAAATTGGGTATCATACGTTTTAACGCTAAGATACATAGAAAAGCGATTTTTCATTTGGGGATAATTTAAAAGAAATATTTTTGGCAACGAATTGCAATTAATGATGAAAAGTGACTTCATTAGACAGTCTAAAGTGAAAGATATCGCAGCGAAAAGCCACATATTCATGGATATCCATGATCTATATTCGGTACAATTAGCTGCTGTGTCTATAACTACACCGAAAAGTTACCAGAATAGTCACCTACATTCACACAGGAGGGAGGTGAAATATGCCTTTTGTGGAAGTTGGAAGCAGTATTAAGGAAAACACACAGCCTCTGTACTGTCATTATAGTACTGTCGGTGTTTGCAACAGATCATTTGTGACAGAGCGAATTTTTCATTTGTTGGATTTTCAAAAGTCGTCTTTTTTGGAGCAGAGAGAAAATATCAAATTCTGCTTTTTTATCGATAAATCACCTTCTGAGGTACTCGAGATTCTCAAGTAAGCATACGGCAACGAAGCCATAAAAAACCCGGCTGTGTGCGAGTTACATAAGCGTTTACGTTAAGGTCGCACAAACATTGAAGATGACCCCTACGGACTCTGGCGCCCTCTTTTCCTACCACAGATGAGAATGATGAGCACGTTCGAGAAATCGTATGTGCGGACAGAAGAATAGCTATTGATGCTTTTGCTTCTGAACTTCGAATTTCACACAGCAGCATTCACAGCATTCTTCATGATGATTTGAAAATGAATAACATCGTGTTTGTTTGCACATGGTTCCAAAAAATATTATCACCTGAACAAAGAAAAATGAAATGGAAAATTTTCAGGGATTTTTGATTGACATGTCTGATGAAGATGACGGTTTCTTGTAGAAACTCTTGACTGGAGGCGAGACAGGGTGCTTTCGTAACAATCCTCAAACAAAACGCCAGTTAAGTGAATGGAACGATATTTTTCTTAAATAAAAATTCGTGGGTAAATGCGACAGAACAACTGAAGGATCTCTCTCTCTCCCTCTAAAAAGAAAGGACTCTAGGAGTGTTTTGAGCAATTATACGAAAGTTGGAACAATTGTGTGGATGCGAGAGGACAGTAATTTAAAATCTTATAAGATTAAAAATCTTTAAGAAAAAAATCTTTAAGATTAAAGATCTTTGTTTTAATAATTAGTAATTGACCTATTTTGGGAACTTTTTGACCCTACCATGTATTACGAACTGCTAAAATCGAATGAACTGCAAATGATTCATTTGAAGATTAACGGCCAGAGAAAGAGGACTTTACATCACCCTTATCATCACCTTAATGTAAATCAAAAAGTATTTGGAAATGCTTGTGTGTGAAAAGAATATCCTTCCTCATCCGCTGCATTTTTTCAGACATTGCTTCTGTTGAATTGTAAGCGTTTCGATCAATGACTCATGACCTGCCTGAACTGAGCATCCACTCTTACTAGAAACGTTGAAAATCAGTTGATTCTTGGATTGCTTTAAAAGAGCAGGCGTGTGATTTCAACACGGAATTCATATCCGAGAAAGATGAAAATAATAGTTGCTAGCGATAAAAAATGCTTTAAATAAATAATTTGCAACCATTTGAGCACCAT
Organism: Trichonephila clavata; assembly: GCA_019973975.1. Classification (NCBI taxonomy): domain Eukaryota; kingdom Metazoa; phylum Arthropoda; class Arachnida; order Araneae; family Nephilidae; genus Trichonephila; species Trichonephila clavata. Next base: position 12,308 of record BMAO01011723.1, read on the forward strand.
AAAAACACAATCCTGATAAAACTTACTACATTGGCCATTAAAATTTTAAACTAGTTTCTTAAAAAATTATTTTATTTAAATTAATTTTTGAAGTTGTGATGATTTACGCACTAGAGAGTTATTAAACATTTTATAATATGAAGAATGAGTGATGAAAAAAAATTAAAGGGTCTTGAAGAGATATTGGATTTTTTTTATTTCTGTTATAATTTTTATTCTCATACTAATATAAAATACCTAATTAAGCATTCAATCTTAGATACACTTTATTGTTTATAATCCTATCAAAAATTTTATTTTTAAATAGAACAAAATAATTTTTACTGTGATTGAAAGATGTAATTGATTCTTCATAAAAATGGGATTATAAAAGTTTTTATAGTTATATATTACTTTTACAATTTACAGTTCCATCCTACCAAAAAAAAATAGTACCTCACATCGGACTACATGCGGATTAAATGAATTGTACAATTTCTTGAATAAGTGATGATTAACTGGGAGAAATAGTCAAAACTGGTTCTAATTGACAAGCCATTTCATTTGTAATCTTTTACTGAAAAGTTAGCGAAAATAAGTAATATATATTTTTTTTGCATTACGCACAGAATTGTTGTATTTTATTTTTCATTCTTTTCTTAGTTGCTTCTACGAATTTGTGAAATCTTTATTTAACAAATTTTCAGATGAAAACTTAGTTAAAGTGAATCAGTTCACCTAAAAACATTATTGTTATTAAAAACGATAAAACTATAAATATTTTCGTTTTGTATAATTTACTTTCACCCAAATCTTTACTGTAAGCCGATTCATTACCTCTTCGACATAAAAGGTTTTATTAGGGTTCTATTCGCGTCCTTTTTCTAATCCTTTTAGGGGAGAAATAATTCTTTAACTGTTTGAGTTTAAACCCACGTTCCATTGAGAAAACTTGATTTTATGCTAATGTGAGCTATTTAAACCCTAAAATAGTGAGGGTTAGAGTTAGTCGTTATGCTGCTACTATAGTGAGATTTTTAAGAGTTTAATTATTTGTATCAGGAATTTAGGGTATCATGTAATTTGACTGCTGCCTCGGTTTATAATCTTGCTTGATAGTAAACTGATAAACAAATAGCTTTATTTATTTTTATAACAATGTATTTTCATTCAGAGTCCCAAACTTCATCCCTGCGACCTTTGGTTCGCTACTACGTCTTTTTGATAAATGATGGTCGAAGTCAATTGTTGCTTAAATTCGATCAAATTCCTATTTTTTACTCCATAAATACAATTCGATGTTTTAAAGACTCCAACCATTCAGAATATTTACGAAAATAATATCAACACTTCATTTTTTTATCCACTAATCACATTATGTCCCATTTATAAATCAAATCCTTTTTGAATGCGGTGTATTCCCCCTGTGGAATTAACAATCTGTCTTCCAATATGATAGGTGTCTTGTTATGCAAAGGCTGGCATTGACACATAAGGTTGTTTATTGATGAGGAACTCCTGGATAATGATGGATGAACACTCTTCTAATGCTTCTGCATAGACTGATAAAAGATATGGACGCAATACATATCCCAAAGGAATTTAACTATTACTTTTTTTGTTTCTATAAATATATTAACTGCTTCTGCAAGATCATTACGTATTTATGTTTATCAACTTTTTAGGATAAAATAATTTGTTTTCGGAAAATGGAGGAACAGTGAAAGAGAATTTTATTTTAACACTTAAAAAGCAAAGTAATTTATTGACTATCATTTATCAGCACGAAGTAATACGGGAACTACTGAATATAAGCCTTGTAATTTTGAAATATTATGTAGAAACAAGAACACAATATTTAAACTATTATATTGTTTTCCAAACTTTCCCTCCATGCCACGTGAATCCCAATAGATTTAATGAGCCCTATCCCATCTATATGGTGTGAATTTGCCCCACACATCATAATTTAAATCCACGACTCGATTGGTACAGTGTTGGCCACAAGTTAGCAACTGTAACGTCTAGGCTAGTGTTTCTCATACTTTCAATATTTGCGAACCAATATTCAATTATAATTTTCATCGCGCCTCTCTTCCCCTCCTTACAATAACAATGTACTGAATTCAATAATAATACACTGCGACGCGTTGAACCTACAAAACGATTTTAATTTCTTTTGTGCCATCAGCGTATATAAACGTCTCGCTCAGACAGTGCGTTAATTGCTCCGGACGTATATATACGTTTTTCAGAAGTACAATATTTCTTACAAACTGTCCATAAAATGATTCCTAAGGCCTTGGAATGCAATAAAATGAACTTGACAATCTCTTTGTTTGTAAAGGATTTACTAATTTCAGAGGATTTGGTTATTTATTAATTTTCTGTCACCCCCCCCCAAAGCAACACATACTCTCGCCTACGTGTTAAATGGTGGCATTGGGAGAAACGAATCACGTAATTTCTTAACCACATTTGAGGGATTGAGATAAGTGTTAAATTTTGCAGTAAATTTTATTCATGACAAGCCTAAAGGGTCACTGGTAATTAATAAACTTGTGCTTAACTTAGTATTGTTAATTTAATTATAAAATACGTTTCGCAGTACTGATATATTTATAAGTGTATTATATCAATGTAAATGTGTATTTTTTTATTATGTAAAAATGTAGTTTGTTTGTTTACTTTCAGTCAATTTATAATTTTTTTAAAAATAATCTTTTGTTTTCCACTTTTCAACATACTTGTGCTCCCCTCGTAGGGTTATCACGCCCCCCCCCACAGTTTAAGAAACACTGGCATAGGCTACAATGGTGACAATATTTTGAAACAATTACTGAACAGCTTTAAAAAAGTAAAATAAATGTTTCATTTATAGTTAGTTAGTCGGGTGCATTTTACTTCTCAGTGTAAGAGGGACTTTTAATTCGTCGAGACTTGTAGATTTTTGAATAAATTTTTGTTTCTGGAATTCAGATTCAAAGAATTTAAGCCCCAATTGTACTGAAAGCTTTTTTGTGTTTTGCTATATTTCTTTACATATATTACAATACTGGGAGAGAAAAAGAATATCTGAAATGCCGGAGAAAAAATAATCGGATATTGTCTTGATTGTAACACGTTTATGCATGGTATGCCTCCTAGATATAAATGAAAGTCACCTTAGGAAAAATTAAACTGGAGCAATACATGAGAGAAAAGTTACCTAAGAAATATTTTTTTTTCTGTTTACAATTTTAGATTTATTTTTATAATGTGTTTAAGGAATCTTTATATACATGGAGATTGGGACTTGTGAATCAATAAAAAGAAGCTCATATTTTTTAGTTTTAAATTCAGAAACCAATGGTTCATACAAATGATACATGGCTTTATGAGCAACCATGAATTTGAGGAAAATTAATTTTGTAACTGAAAAAAGGAATTTTTAATATGTGTGCCTTTTATCTAACCCTGTTTACAGTTCTGAATTTTTTAGTGACATGATGAATTTATAAATAATCTCGAAACAACTATGCATAAAAATGATAAGTGACTTTTTTGAAATTATAAACAGTTCTAGAATAAGATGGGTATCAATGAAAGATCCAGACTCTACTAATATGAATATACTAGAGAAACCCTTCAAGTTCAGAGGAGGGGGTGCTTTATTAGAAAAAAAAATATACCGCTGGCCATTGAAGTTGCAACACCAAGAAACAAAGCAAATAAAACTTTATTTATTGTTCGTGTACAACATAGGGAGAAGAAAGCATGACTAAATTTGCTGGTAATTTGGGAGTATACAGGGCAGAAAAATAATATAAATAGCTGCCTCTCTGGCAGCTAAAAAAACCCAGACATCGCGCTAATGGGATATATATGAGTAAAACATTCCCTGCTGCTTGAAGTACATGCCATGTGTCCTGAATCATTGCGGTTGGAAAGAGATGACAGTCCAGATTCTCTGCAACACGTAATAAGATGTATCAAATGTTAGAGAAATGTGGAAAACGGGATAGTCGTCACAACAATCGATCAGCTTTGCCAATTCAGCTAAGGACCAATGTCAACAAGTTCATATGGCAATATCTATAAAATATACTACAACAATGAGATCAAAATCATACTACAAACAATTTGTTCAAAACCAACTTTCTCTTGAAACGCTGTGATAAACTATATGACTTATATATGCAATATATCACATGTTATTTTTGTATGAATGTATTTAAAATCATAAAGATAAATAAATATACATGAATTTTAAAAGAGGTATTTTATTTAATTTCTTATTAAATGCTTCATAGATTCAACTGAGTGCAATAATTAAAAAGGGAAATTATATAAAAAAAACCAGTGAAATATAATATTAATTTATTTTAGGTATAAATTTACTTGAACGGTAACGCGTTTTGCATGCCAATGCATATTCAAAAGTTTAAAGAGATAGATTTTCAATATGCATTGGCATGCAAAACGCGTTACCGTTCAAGTAAATTTCTACCTAAAATAAATTAAAATTATATTTCACTGGTTTTTTATATAATAATAAACTTTAAAGTTTCTAATGGCATTTTATTATAATAATGCATTTCTTCTTGTTCTCCCTTCATAAGGGAGTGAGAATCGTATTAACGGCTCACTGCAAGGCAACAGAAGGGTTATGGGGAAGAAACCTCATAATTTCGAGCCTAGTACAAATGACGAGGATGACAACTGAGCTAATATATATATATTATATATATATTATATATATTATATATATATATATATATATATATACTCTTTTATTTATCTACCCCTCTCATAACTAACGACATTGATCCTCGACAGATTTCACACGCATCAGCCTCTCTACCTGGAGTGATTTCAGTGACCCCAGGAACCGAACCCGTAACACTCTAGCAACAAATTCGTGACCATAATCACTCGGCTGCCGCGGCCGCAGTTCTTCCTTGAGAATTATATTGTTGTTGCAAATGCCACCTGATTGAGCGATGTCAGATCAAGGCCCACGAAATTGATCGTGGCGAAGGGCTAGTTTTTACACCTGTCGTTAGCCGCAGCTTTGAGCACCATACAGGTGATAGTACGATTTAGCTCGGATCCACCCCAATTTTGAGGAATTACACCCTGGGAAGATCTCCATTTGTAACACCTATGGATTTCTTGTAGGGATATACGTAAAAAACTTTGTTTGCCAATCTTCATTTAGTGACACCGAGGATATGAAAAGTCGAATTACACTGGCCATTCAGGTTGTTGACCTTGCAATTTTCCATAGAACGTGGCGAGAGATCTCGTATTGACTAGTGATGCGCACATTGAAATCGTGCAAAAAAGCATTGTAAAAAAACTTAAAATGTTTTCTTTATGGAAAAAACCCCCAGTAAGTGAATATTTTTATTTACTCATTTTTTTTTGTAATTGCTATTTGGAAGTATAGTCACACCCCGCGGACACCTGTCACATTCGCGTTAAAATAACTTATCAAAAATAGATTAAAAACTATTTCTTTCCACTTTCTTTTCATTTCTAAAGGACTACAGTAATTTATATACAAAGTAGCTAATGTATAAGTATATAAAGGTTTTTACTACATTTGTTCTTTTCACACATGTCTTATAAGTAATACATAATTACTTCTTTTGTCAAAATATATTGGATCTTTTCTTAAAAGTGAGACACATCTAAAAAAATACATACACATACAACAATATCTCATAACTCCAGAATTTTGCGCAGTCGGTCCACACACGAAATTTCAAACAAATAAAATGAGGAAAGAGCTAAATATCTTTAAAATCCGAAAAATTGGCTTTTCTATAATAAATTATAGTTTAAAAAAAACCCACCCCTTTATAGTTAATCGAACTAAGTTGCAACTTAATCTGTTAGTCGCAAGTTTGGATATGTTACCTGAAATTTGTCGCCAGATGCGGGATGGGATCTGAAAATGGAAGATTGTTAATCTTGCTGATCCTGAATAGGACGATGGAACAAAATTATTAAATTATATTATTGCCATCTGTTCTGGAGAAGTGAGCAAAATTTTGAATTAATCTGACCTTTTAAAGTGGGTAAAAATTGATTTTTGAGATTCCATTACATACAAGTGAAGCTAATAAAAGTGTGCTAAAAAAGAAGAGCATTGAGAGAATTATATAATTATAGTGATAACCTTTTGATCGGTATTTTTAAGTCCCAAATGATGGTATACCGTAAGGTCTTATTATGTCTGGAATAATCTTAAGAGCAATTTAATTAGTTTTTGTTATTCTTTAGATTCAAATGCCTACTCACCATCCACTGATACACATTTCTTCAACATTTTTTGTACCTTTTAAAGTTCGAGATAATGGAAATCAGCAGATTGCCTCCAAAGCTACTGAACCACCCATTGAAAATTGTCATGAAATTTATAACTTAGCAGTGGGATTTTACTTCTGGGAAATTAGAAAATAACTGTTAGGAATA
>BMAO01011724.1:0-70396 GCA_019973975.1 Trichonephila clavata
GCGCATACTAGGGAATGTTTTTAGCTCGCTTTTACATAGTCCAAATTTAAAACAATGACAGGTGTTTATAAAAATGCAGCTATTTGCATACAATGCATGTGTATTTACTTTACCTGTAGGTCGGTTCTCTAATGCTGCAAAAAAGATTAACCTGTCCTCACACTTGGCGTGGTGTGGAAGTGACATCCTCGTCACCGTTACATAGTTGGAAGACCTTAAAAAAAACAAAAGCATTACGACAAGGAATTAATTCTGCGGCAAATTTCTTTGTGTTCTTTTTAAAAAGTCACAATTTTGAAATTGTAATTTTTATATATAAAGCACAAACAACAAAATTAAATTCGAAAAAAGATTTTTTTAAATTCTTGATTTTTTTTTTGTAAAACAAACTATAAGAGTGCGAATTGTATTTGTTTTCCAACATTAGATAAAAATTTTATCTAATTGGATACATACAAAAAATATATAAATAAACAACAAAAACAGCTATTTATAAAAATTTATCCATTTACTCATAGAATAAATATGCATCTGCATTTTTAGCATTTATATATTGTCTTTCTAATGTCAAGGAAATAGATGATACAATTATCACGTAGCGTGGTGTGGAAGTTCGGTATAGAGGTAACGTCCGCGAACCAGAACGCAGCTGGAAGACTCTCTCCTTTACGAAATAAGGGAAAATAGCAATTCGATACTTTACTCATGCTTTTTCTGAAAACTACAACAATGTCGTATGATTACTTAGTAAGCAAAGCTCACATTTTAAATAAGTAGAAAAAGGAACATGAGAATGAAAGGGTCTTCCCACAAATGATTCTATAGCGGAATATTTAAGAAGTTGTCAGAGTGTCTCAAAGTACATTTTCCCACAATTACGGGGAACGTTTTTATCATGCTTTATGCATACAAATATACCACGAAAATGTGTATTTATATACAAAGATTTCCATTGCTATTCCATCTATGCGCATTTCCATATTGAACACATGCGAATGTGGACGTACTTTTGTCTGGAAAAAGGTAGATATGAATGTCCTCACGCGGCGATAGTAAGGAGTGGAGGAGACCTCGTCAACGGCCTGTAAACAAAAGCTCACTTATGCGAATATCTTAGAGAAGCTAAGTATTTCGAACAAGATTCGAAAGGAAATTTCCCACTTTACGTTCCTTTAAAAAAATAATAAAAGGATTGTGAAGTTCACCTTTATAGCACAGAATACAGATTTATAATATAAAGTGAATATATACGCAAGGAATTTTCAAGGTATTGGAAAAATGTTTATGGTACCGAGTGTTTCAAAATGTTCAACTGCAGATAAGTATTACTTTTTCCAGCATTTGGAGTAAAATTTATACATACCAAAAAAAAAAAGATTAAATCAATTTGCATTTTGAAACCACACTCTCAGATGTTCGAATTAAAAGTACCCATTCAGTTCTTGTAAATTGCTCTATTATTACTTGGTATTATTTAGGTTTAAGGGTCGTCCTTTTATGCTAGCATCAGAAGAGACACTAACTCCCCGCTTCGCCAAATTCACTGAACGAGCACGAGGATTCGCTCGTGAAACTGCAAGCATAGCCAATATCTATTCGAAGCGTATAGCTCCTACTTTCGCCGACACATTTCGGTCAGAGCACTCCCGCGTATTGACGCACACAAATAAAAGCGTTCCTGGTCTTGGCCGCCCCATAGCTTTTGATTTTTTTTCGATTGATTATAATCTTATGTATAATTAACGTAAAATTTTATTAAATATTGGTTATTAATAATTAATTTTCGTCATTAATGTTAACCATTTATTCAATAATTAATGTTTTACTGCTTTTTGTTCCCGAATATCGACAAAATCAAAAGAATATGTTAGGTGGAACATGATACGAGAAGGGTGAATGTTCCATCCTGCCCCCCCCCCCATCCTTTGAAAAATTCCTGCGTGCGCCACTACCCCCAGGATACCAGCTAGTGTTCAGCCTACTCGTTCGGTCTCGAAATGCTATGACACGAAGCGCTATACCGGTAGATGCAGTCGAGGGCGGAAGGCCTGCCTCCAAAAAAAAACCACTGTCTCCCAAAAACGAAATGCTATGCTGAACAAGCGACGAAACTGCGGTGCGCGACGAGTGTAGGTGCTAGCCCTCTGTACTAGTTAATCAAGCAGTAGAATGCGCGTGTGAATTAATCGGTGTCGTAGAAGTACACAAGGAGGATTTGACTCGAGCTCCTTTTCCTGGAGCGCGAGACGTAGGTGTATATTTAAACAAGCCGTTGCCCTCCCACTTCGCTGGGTATTTATTTTATGATGTTGTATGAATGGATACTGTTAGGCGACTTAAAATTGGTTACAAACGATATTTAATCTACAGGCTTAGAGATAAAGTTCAGGTTTTTCAACTATTACTCCTACAAACGAAATTTGGTAGAAAAAATAATTTTTTAAATAACTCTCAACGGGGAATAAACGTCACGTGTTTTTGTCATATCATTTATCGTAATCGAAATGTATTTTTTTAAATATGCAATTTATAATTTATCTTTTTGTTTAAAAAATAATATTGATGGATGGAAAAGAATCGAGGGAGAATATAAATTCAATGGCTAAGAAATGCAGTAATAATTCGATGCGATATAAAGAGTTGTGACGGGTCTATCCGCGTCAATCTTTCATTAACCCTCTTGGGTAACTTTGGGGCCAGCAATTATTCTATTTCACAGCCTCCTCGGGAAAAACACGAGATAGTGATATGCTAATGAATTCGACTATATAAAGTCTAGATTTAGTAAGAAAGTAGAAGGAGAAGGAATTGCCAAACTTGGTTGTAAGTATCACATACGGATCTCTCCCGCGAGCTTAGCACGTATTAGATAGTAATTAAGATTGTTAATCATTGAAATAATCAAAGGGATTATAGTTAGTATCGACCTGAAGTTAGTAAGCGTGTCTCCTTTGTCAATTCTGATAGTTGAGATTATTTAGTGGGAATATTAGATTTAAAGGTTAGAATTGAATGTTAGAGTTGTGTATCAGGATTAATCTAGGGAATTGAATAATCACTCCAGGGTTTCTACTTAAAGTGTGACTTGTTAATTGTATTTGTGTGTTGTTAATAAATATTTGTAATTATGGCTTTCGTTGATGATAATATGTTTCCTTCCACACCAGGCTTGTCGGGCAATGTGAACTCAGTCCGAGATAGGACTGGGACACGACAGAGTGTACGCCTATATAGGACAGATTCAAAAAATATTCTACTTTATTGGAAAGAAAAAAAGGCGGGGAAGTATCCTTATAAAGAAAAATTCCATTTAAAAAAAACATGTATATTAATTTTATGGAAAATTTATGAGAAAATGTGAAGAAGTCGAAAATAAGAGAATCTATCTATTAAATCTTTCCTTTCTCGTAAAAAGGCACAAACGAACGTAAACTACTCTTGTCTTTTCTTATAACGTTTAATTTAATTATTTTAAAGTACTATTCGTTTCGATTTGTAGGATTTTGGTTTAAATTTCAATTACTGTATGGGTATTAAACCTTTTCCACTCGTAAAGAAGAATTCATAAAATGATATTGGATAATGCGTGGAGAAAATTCTAAAAATATGAGATTAGACGCAATCGATTTAGACAAACAAACAAACAAAAAAACGTTTTTCTTTAAACTTCAAGTAAAAACCAAACGATTGTTGTAACAATTACGTTATCAACTTAAAGTAAGAATAATAAAATCTGTTTTGATAGTCATTTTTTAAAAATACTTAAGTCAGAACAGAAATATGAATGTAAATAATATAAAGTTCAGTAAAAAGTAATAGTGGATTGATTTTTGGGGGAAAAATTAACAAACGCAATCGCTCGCACTGCCATTTACAGCCCATTTAGATTTATAATTAGGAAAATATTAAAGCTCTTTAAGCATGTGACCGTAAGTTACTTTGTGTAGAGAGCTAGATATTAGTATTTAGCAGCGATTTAGTCTCAGAAAATCTATTGTATATTATTGTTTGTGAAGTAAAATGAAAGATATGCAAGAGACAGAAAACTGTTTCAAAGTGTAATTCGACTTTATTTTTCACTGATTATTAATTTCTGGAAAAGTCTTCTGGTCTAGGGTGTGATAGGTATTTATTAAAACGAAAAATAAACTCTTTCTAACGCGGTTCAATAATACTTATTAGAGATTTCTTAGGATGCAGTGTGGAGGGAAAATAAGACTTTTTTTAAAATTTCAATGCTTTCTTTTGCTTTTTATTTTAAAATAAAAGGCCTAATTCCAAAAAACTAAAAAAAAACATTGTCTTCAACGCATGCATTTTTATTCCTCGCAGAATTTTTTACACCCCCGTGAATTCGCCTACTCTGTATCCTCTGTTTAAAACAACGCTCTCATATCTCTCTTCAAAATAATCAATGTATTTACACTTTCATAGTGATCTCCCACCCAACACGTCAGGCAAAAGGCTCTTATAAAATAAATGATTTTTCAACTTATAGTTGGGGACATCGGTTCTTCCTTTTTCGTACGTCTGTGTTTCCTCTTTCCGGCGAGAGTCCTATGTTTTGCTGCCTTTATTAACACGCTGTGCAGAAAAGCAATTGCCAGTCTTCGTGAATGGCCATGAACTTCGTATCTCATGCAAGAATACAAGGCAGTGAAAAAGAAAACTATGCATTTATACTTTTTTTTCCTTACAAATATTAGTACGAGCTTCAAGTTGCTTACCAAATTTGCTAAACTCTTCTCACTTTATGTTCCAAATAAAAATAAACTTGTTTCCATGTTGTTAATATTCATTTGTAATTATTGTGTGCATTCGTTTGTCCCTTCTTCAAATGTCCTTATTTTTTACAGAAAAAAGCATATTGCTATCAGCTACTAAAATAATCTGTTTGTAGAGGAAAAAAAGAACTCATTTCAAACTAGGTGCGTCAAATATAAAAAAAACCACAAAACTAAACCCTAGATTATATAAAAAGCTATCTTAAATAGATAACCTTTTGTTATCTATCTCCTCATTTTTAAAGTTGCTCTTTACATAACATACCATCCTTTATGAAATTAAGTGAACAACTTTCTTTTATTTGAACAAAAAATTCTACCATTGCGATATTTTGATCAAAAATATCTACGTAATTTAACATTTTGTAACATTCAACGGATTCAGTAGGGTTTTGTTTCCTCTATCAATTAAAATAAATAAAAATTTTCTGATTTTTATTATCATTACGAACTACATTTTTATTATAATAAATTGAATCCGCTTTTTTTTATTAAAAAAGTTGAATTCGTCTTTACTTACAGAATTTATACTACATTTGATTAAAAAGATATTCTCAATTGAATTCCTGAATTTGTTTCCTTTTACTATTTCTTTCTTTTAGTTTTTTCCCTCTTGTTCCTCGGGTATGTATTCTAGTGATTTTGTTGCAAATGTGTGTATGTGTTTCCATCGAAAAAGCTTTTATTAGCTGAGATGTTTCAGCCGTCCAATGTATAGTTTTGATTTCATTGAATACGAAAAGAAGAATGAAAAAATTCCCTTTCATGGAAGAAAAATAAATAACTATTTAAAAGAATTTTTTTTAAAGATTATGCAAAAGAAATAAAATATTTTTATTTACCACCCATTCTTGTTTATGTTTAATAGCCGTCAAAACTGCATAATCACACAAAATGTCTTAGGTGAACTCAGAGTATTTAAAAAGTCGTTTATGTAGGATGTAATACTTCTGGAAAATGATTATCATTAAAGGCAGGTGTGGGCAATAAATCGATCGTGGTCGACCGGTGGACCGCCAAGACATTTTGAGGTGACCATCTGAAGATTAACAGTTAGTAATTATATACCGAAATATATTGAAGATAGCCTGACAGAGTATGCAGATTAAGTCTTTTCTGACTATAATTATGAGCACTAACTTTAGATAAAGATGTTTTATTTTTAAATGTGTTTTGAATTGTTTTGTAACGAATGCATCATTTGATATTAATAACATTTGTAGCTGTTATTCCTATATTTGTATTTTTGATTTTACTTTAAACCCGGTCTTAAAAGTGTAAATTTATTCTATTGTAGTCTATTTTATTGTTAGTACACACACATATTCCGTATTTATTATTAAGTTATACTAAATACTGTAGAGCTTTTTCTTAGCTCACCACTTATGCCACTGGGTGAACCGCAGTGTCTTGAAAAAATTATTAGTAGCCTGTACCCTGGAAAAGTTTGCCGCCCCTCATTTAAGGTATAGAATAATATGTTTTAAAATTTTCATCAATCATGCTTAAAATTAAAAAAAATTTTTGTCCTTAAAAACTAAAAAAGATAAAATAAATGTTATTTAAAGTAAACAAAAGTGTATTTAACGTATTTCAAAAATAGAAATTGTTTAAAAGACATAAAAAATCATTTTAACTGTCATATTAACTTCTTTTTAAGTAAGAAATTAGATTTTTTTAGCTATCTCTCAAAACTTTAATAGTTTTCGTTTCCGATTAAAAGAAATGTTTTACGATTTATGGGCTTAACTATTTGGCAAAAATTGATAAATTTAACTTAAAAGGAAGATGTTATCTCTTTAGTGACAGTATATATTTTAAACATCAATGAAATGTGCATCTCTTAACTTTGACTTTTTACTGTAAGAAAATAAATGTTTATTTTTTATTGAAAAATTATTTAAAAAATACATTTTTCTACTTAAGTTGAATTGAAATAACCAATAGAACTGATGGTATTTTAGAATTAAATAAATTTCGTGAAGGAAACAAAACACTATGATATAGTATTTACAGCTTTTGCAGTTTTCATGTGCTGACTCCTTAACGTTTTTTTTTTTTTTTGTACTGTATAAAATTAGACATGATTCTAAATAATTTTTTTGTTTCTAATAATTAAAAACTGCGACACAGTGCAATTCGAAATAAAGAAAGAGAGAGCGAAATACAACCTAAGAGTGATCCAAATCGTTTGGAAACCTACGCAAATTCTGGTCGCCATGGTAACCAAATAATAGTTTAGAAAACGAAATTGCGGAAATAAAAATATTTAAAAACTACTTTCTATACACTGAAAAATAACGTAAATAATCGGTTTAATTTTTCATTCAACATGAATAAAACACTTGGGTCTAAAAATTTGAAAGCATTCACAGGAAAAAAAGAAAAAGTAAGAAGGAAATGGATTAATTAATTAAAATTCAATGTATTTTTGGCAAAAATAAATAAATTTTTTTGTTCATTTTTGTACAATCGTTTGACGTCAGGAAATGAGCAATAAATAAGGCTATTAGGAATGAGATTTTATGTCTCGATTAATATATCTCTCAGCAGATTTTCCATGATTAATATAACCTGCTAATCCCAGTAGCTGAGTGGTTAGTGCATCGCGCTCCCATACCACAGGTCCGAGGTTCAAACCCCGGGCTGGGCAAGGTTGATTTAGCCTTTCATCCCTTCAGTGGGTCAATAAGTGAGTATCAAGCTTGCTTGGGAAGTTATCTCTGAGGGTTTCGCGTCAGATTGACCACTTGACTAGAACATATGCTCATGCACCTAAGCGCCCAAGGTCGCGTATACTGAGTTGGGCACAGTAGCCCCTCATGGGTTGTTGCGCTTCTGAGTTAAGTTAATATAACCGTGTTATTATTAACTTTTTTTCCAATTCATCTGTCGAATTCGAACTTCAAAAAATGACCATAAGATGGATATATGTAATCAACGTGGTTTTTCCACAGTTCAACCATTCAAATTAATCCAAAAAATTCAAATTTGTTAGAAAATTTGAAAAACAAATCAATTTTTTCTTGGTCGTTAGTGAAGAAAAAATAATTCATGTTTTATTTGGTTGTACAAGAGTTCGAGAAAGATCCCAATGGGTTTATGATAAACTTTCAAGGAAGAAGAATGCAAGTGGTCATCCAGGAAAATAATGTTTTAATAATGGATTACAAGGCTTACTGAATGGTTATAAATGGCTGCGGTACGTAACGTGGCCAAAGTAACGGACTCGTGGATGGTGTGTCTTGAATTCGAGCCTTGTACCACTGAAGACTTGCCGTGTAGCGTTAAATATTTCGAGGTTCAGACATCCTCCCATCGATGTGGTGTGGAAGTTAGGAGAGGAGGAGCCAGCTCAGGTGTGGTCCTCTTCACTTGACCGGGGTTCCAAATGACGAAGTCCACCACCGATATATATATAGAGTACGACATTAATATAACTCCCCCCCCCCCCAAAATGATTATACTGTTGATGTTTCAGAAACTGTCTTATTTCCTCTTTTGTTTTCTATTTCAATTTTGATTTTAAACAGCTATGTATTTTCATCTTTTTTAAAATATTCAAGCAAGAACATCTCCATAAAAAGAGCTATTTTTTAATTTCAGAAATATATATAATTATTGTTAACTGTCACTGACGCAAGTTTTTATTTACTCCATATTGTAGAAATATTTTTTAAGCTTTTGTATTCATATGATTTAAATTCCCAAAATACATAATAATTATATATACATATAGGTATTGTGTAAATTTACACTTTCTTCTGGTAGACTTATTTCTGTTGGTTTCTTGCACACACATTAATATATGATATTATTTAATATCTTTTCAGAAAAAAAATCTTTTAAATATTTTTGTTTAAATGCAGAGAAATATATCATATAGTTCTTAAGCGCTATGTAAACACAAACGGAAATTCACAAATGATTGCTTTTTATCGGTATACTTTTTAGAAAACACGTGTTCGTATATTTTTTATGCTTTATTCTTTAGTTATGCTTCTTCGCACATTATTTTTTTCTACTATATATAAAAATCTTTTCTAAGCTATAAATTCCAAACAAAATTTCGTCTGTTTCTTTATTGGAAATATAGAAAAGAAGTTTTATATACATATTTATTTTCATGCAGCAATAAAATTTAGCATTATTTTACGAATGATTACGATTAGTCCAATAAACAGAGCCTCGAAAATATACATGTATATTACAGTCCCAAATATTTATTGCCATGCATTTTCATATTTTGATGAGTTAAATTGTTTTGAAATTGACAAATAAATTTATTTTTGGGGAAAGGGAACCACAGCAATTTTTAGTTTTCTTCTGGAAGATATCTTAAAACAATCAACTGCCTCTTGAATTTGTTTTAATTGAATGAGTTTATCAGGAAAAATAATGAAAGTAATGGCATTTATTTAATTTAAACTACTGTATTCGAATTGTTTCAGTAAAACAGGCAAAACAAAAAATTCTGGAAATAAGAGCACTGTAATAACTTCAAAATATTTTTATTTCATGCGGAAAAAAATTGCAATTCATTTCACGAAATTTTTTTTCTTTAATTATAATTGGTAGTAAATTTAGGTTCAAGTTAGTGAATATTCGTTTTCTGTTCCTACTCTTCATCATTTCTTGTCAACATGTACGTACTGCATATACCATGATTTGGAAATATATGATCCAAAAAATCATGGGGGGAGGGGGTACATTTAAATAGAAAGCAAAAAAAATTCACAAAAATGTATTCCACTCTTGCAATTTATTCTACCAGTGAAAGAAAGGGGGGAAAACGAACACACGAGAAAAAATTAACACATTTTTATAACTCCTTTCAAAGAACTTTAAAAAGAAATCGAATCATATTTAAAATATTACGTAATGGAATATAATCACCACGGGATGTTATTGTATCGTTTTTGGAATATCGTATCCGATAAAAATACAATTTAATTTTTAAATGAATCGGTAAAACAATTCAAGAGATCTCAACTCGAAAATTAATCACAAAATAATAATTTTTAAAAACTCGTCAAAATTAAAAATATTGTATGTGAATTTCGGGAAGAATCTGCATATAAACCAATTAAATAATAATGCAGCAGAAAAAATATAAGAAAAATAAATATTTAAAACAAATTACATTACATGAAAAAACATTCCATAGGAAAATCGTAAAAAGTCATTTTCTTATTTGTGCCATCCTTTCATTTGATAAATTTCATTCAAAAACAAGAATTAATATTATTACGAGTCAGTAAAAAATCTGGATAGTGTTTATAATCATCATTGATTGTCAAATTAGCGAGAATCTAAAAATTCGAAAACGGTCTGCTCTTTAGTTACGGTTTTTAAAAAATAAAGGTTAATGGTATAATCATTACTCAGATTGTAATTTGATATGAATGAAAAGATTAAATTCAACATCCAAGAATATGTCCAGAAATACAAACAAAATAAAAGAATAAATCGAAAGTAAGAAAGCGGAATTAATTGTCGATGCAATGTTTTGGCGAATCATCAGTTATGGCGAATAAAAAAATAAATATAAATGAAATCATCGAGCAAGTTTAGCAATGGAAGATGTGGTTTTGGGACAGATTTCATACACAGGTCATTATATAGGAACATTTTCTGATTAAATACTCTCTGAATACGATAAAAAAAACTATTTTTTTACAATTATTGTGTTATGTTAGAAGGAAAAAATAGAAGGTTTAAGTAAAAAAAAAAAAATGTTATATATTTTCCAATTGCTTGAAAATTTTTAAATACCTGAAGGAATATAAATTAATTATGTTCTTTAATTACAAATTTGTTTGTTTATTACTAAATACAGGTCAAAGTCTTTTCTAAAAATTTCGAAAATGTGTAGTTAATACGAATTTTTTTTTCGAATTGTGTCATTTTATTAAGATCAGCCTTAACATCTCTACATTACAATATTAAAAAAGATTATTTACTATAAGCAACAATGTTTCTCATATCAATTGCTTAGAGGCCGTGGTAGCCTAGTGGTCAAGGTAACGGACTCGTGGTTTGTGTGGACCTGTACCGGTCCATGAATCAAATGGTACCGAGCCACCCATGAAAAATTAGATTATTTCTATTATTTATTGCGGGGAATTTCTCTCGAATTGGTGTGACATGGAAAAAACACTTTATATTCCATATTAAAACACTTGAAATTCATTTTTTTTGGTGTAACTATATTTTATTTTGAAGGCATAGATCAATACAGTTAAATTCAAATTATTAAATCCATAACAATCTAAAAAATAAAGAATCAACGCCCAACCCCCTTAGCGAGCCGCGGTAAAATTATCCATACCAGTTCAAGTGTTACCCTCGTCACTTGGATGTGGCTCCAAAGTACGAGGTGCGCCGTCATTAGAACTCGGGTAGCTTCGAAAGGTGACGTTAATGAACAATGAATGATTAATGATTTAGCAAACAATTGAGAAAATATTGTTGTTTAATATTTAAAACACTTTCAATCAATCCTTTGGAAAGCACCTCCATCAACTTGTTTCTTTCCCCTTCATAGGAAACTAATTTGTGCGTCCAATAAATTAAAAATGCAAAAAAAATTATCAATAACGCCCCTTGAACCTCCGCAACGCCACCTAAGGGTCTATTTTCACAAAACACATTTTGTAGTGTATCTCTATCCTATGAGAGGAATCTGCTCACCAAATTTCAAGACTGTGCGTCTAATAGTTTAAAAATAGAAATAATTACTTATATCTGCCCTTATCCCCCCGCAACACCCCTTGGGGGTCAATTTTCCCCAAACCCGTTCTGTAACGGATATGTACTCCATGAAAGAAACATTCCTACCAATTTTCAAGCAGGGAGGTCAAGTAGTTTAAAAACGAAAATATTTATCTATTACGCCACTTAATCCCCTGCAACGCCACTTAGATGTCTGTTTTCCCAAAACCTTCTTACAGCTGATCTCTACTCTATGAAAGAAATCTATTTATCAAATATAAAGACTGTGCGTCTAATAGTTAAAAATGGAAATAATTATCTATAACGCCCCTTAAGTCCCGCAACGCCACTTGGGGGCAATTTTCACGAAACCCATTTTGTAGCGTATCTCTACCCTATGAGAGGAATCTGCTTACTAAGTTTCAAGACTGTACGTCTAATAGTTAAAAAATCGGAATTTATAAAGCCCCTTAAACCCCCCACCCCCGCAACACCCCTTGGGGGTCAATTTTTTAAAAACCCATTTTGTAGCGGATATTTACTCCATGAAAGAAACTTACCTACCAATTTTCAAGCAGGTAGGTGAAGTAGTTTAAAAACGGATATATTTATCTATTACGCCCCTTAATCCCCCGCAACGCCACTTAGAAGTCTGTTTTCACAAAACCCGTTTTGTAACTGATCATTATTCCACGAAAGGAATCTATTTATCAAATTTAAAGACAGTGCGTCAAATAGTTTAAAAATGAAAATAATTATCTATAACGCCCCCTAAGCCCCTGAAACGCCACTTGGGGTACGATTTTCACCAAACTCATTTTGTAGCGGATCTCTACTGTATGAAAGGAATCTGCTAACCCAATTTCAAAATTGTACATTGAGTAGTTTAAACATGGAAACAATTATTTATAACACCCCTTAACCCCCGTAACGCCCCTTGCGTTTCGTATTTCGGAAAATCCGTTCTTAGCTGAGGTCTACTCTATGAAAGGAACATGTCTACCAAATTTCAAGTATGTAGGTTGAATAGTTCCAGAGATATCGTGATTAGTCAGTCAGTCAGTCAGTCAGTGATTGAGTGAGTCGCTTTTCTCCTTTATATATATAGATACTAGCTGTTACCCGCCCGCTTCGCTGGGTATTTCATGATGTTTTTAAAATTTTTACTGCTTATATATATGTATAAATTATTGATATCTAAGTCCTAGCATTAAGAATTCGATTGAATTGAAAAATATACTTATACCTGTAACTGTTACCTGTTGATAAAAAAAAGGGCAGAACTCATCTAATTTGTATTTTCTAAAAATCTCTAAAATTGAAGCATAGAATGATGTTTGCTCTTTCGTAACTCAAAAACCAAGTGGATTCCCGCAAAACCAATTTTCGGTGGATCTCTACTCCGTAAATTGAACATGCAAGCCAAATTTCAAGTCTAAATCTAACAGAAAAAAGCAAAAGTTTTACTATAAATATCCCCGTAATCCCGTTGAGAGCCGTTTTCCAAAATTACCGCTCTTAGCGGATTTCAATTCAACAAAAGAAAAATGCAAACCAAATTTCATTATTATAGTCCTTGTAGCTCGAAAAAAGTAATTTTTTTTGTCAATACGTCCCAGTAACCCCTGCAACCCCCCAGAACTTGATTTGCTTAAAATTTATTCTTAGTGGATCCCTATTCAACAAAAGAAACATGCTTAACAAATTTCAAGTATATGGGTCTAACAATTAAAAACAGGAATTTTTTTCTGTAACTCCTCTTGACCCCTCGCAAACATCTTTAGGGGTCAATTTTCATTTTACTCTTTGTTAGAGGAACTCTATTTCATGAAAGGAACATGCCTACCAATTTTCAAGCAGGATGATCAAGTAGTTTAAAAATGGAAATATTTATCGATTACGCCTCTTAATCTCCCGAAATTAAACTTAGTAGTTGATATTCGCGAAACCCATTTTGTAGCGGTTCTCTACTTTACGAAAGGAATCTGCTTATCAAATTTCAAGACTGTACGTCTAACAGTTTAAAAATGGGGATAATTGTCTATAACGCCACTTGAGCCCCCGCAACGATACTTCTGGGTCTGTTTTCACAAAACCCATTTTGTAGGGGAATTCACTCTGTGAAAGGAATCTGCTTAGCAAATTTGAAGACTGTGCGTCCAATTAATTTAAAATGTAAAAAAATTATCAATAACGCCCCTTGAACCCCGCAACACCACCTAGGGGTCGATTTTCACAAAACACATTTTGCAGTGTATTTCTATCCTATGAGAGGAATCTGCTAACCAAATTTCAAGACTGTGAGTCTAATAGTTTAAAAAAAGAAATAATTATTTATATCTGCCCTTAACCCCCGCAACACCCCTTGGGGGTCAATTTTCTCCAAACCCGTTTTGTAGCGGATATTTACTCCATGAAAGAAACATTCCTACCAATTTCAAGCAGGTAGGTCAAATAGTTTAAAAACGAAAATATTTATCTTCTTACGCCACTTATTCCCCCTGGCAAACGCCACTTAGAGGATCTGTTTTCACAAAACCTTCTTATAGCTGATCTCTACTCTATGAAAGAAATCTCTTTATCAAATATAAAGACTGTGCGTCTAATAGTTTAAAAATGGAAATAATTATCTATAACGCCCCTTAAGTCCCTCAACGCCACTTGGGGGCAATTTTCACGAAACCCATTTTTAGCGTATCTCTACCCTATGAGAGGAATCTGCTTACTAAGTTTCAAGACTGTACGTCTAATAACTTAAAAATAGGAATTTATAACGCCCCTTAAACCCCCGCCCCCGCAACACCCCTTGGGGGTCAATTTTCCCAAAACCCATTTTGTAGCGGATATTTACTCCAGGAAAGAAACTTACCTACCAATTTTCAAGCAGGTAGGTGAAGTAGTTTAAAAACGGATATATTTATCTATTACGCCCCTTAATCCCCCGCAACGCCACTTAGAAGTCTGTTTTCACAAAACCCGTTTTGTAACTGATCATTATTCTACGAAAGGAATCTATATATCAAATTTAAAGACAGTGCGTCAAATAGTTTAAAAATGGAAATAATTATCTATAACGC
This sequence comes from Trichonephila clavata, assembly GCA_019973975.1. Lineage (NCBI taxonomy): Eukaryota > Metazoa > Arthropoda > Arachnida > Araneae > Nephilidae > Trichonephila > Trichonephila clavata. The sequence continues at coordinate 14,576 of BMAO01011724.1, forward strand.
CCCCTAAGCCCCTGCAACGCCACTTGGGGGTCGATTTTCAGAACTCATTTTGTAGCGGATCTCTACTCTCTGAAAGGAATCCGCTTACCCAATTTCAAGATTGTACATCAAGTAGTTTAAACATGGAAACAATTATTATTAAAGCCCTTAACCCCCCGTAACGCCCTTGCGTTTCGAATTTCGGAAAATCCTTTCTTAGCTGATGTCTACTCTATCAAAGGAACATGTCTACCAAATTTCAAGTCTGTAGGTTGAATAGTTCCAGAGATTTCGTGATATCAGTCAGTCAGTCAGTCAGTCAGTCAGTCAGTCAGTGAGTGAGTCGCTTTTCTCCTTTATATATATAGTAGTACTCAAACTCACTGAGTAAATCTCAGAGGGTCTTCACACCTTTTACGGCACTCAGACACAACTATCAGCATTTAAAATACAAGTATACAGAAAATTATTTACAAGTACTCGCTCTTCCTACACAACAATCGTACTAATAACTAATCGCTGGTCGACTCTTCGTGGTCAAATCAATGCTACACTTCAACGGTCAAAATAAGACTAAGTTTTGGCGAGCAACTCCTTATGATAGGATCCCCCAAGGATTTTTCGAGAAATATCCACTTGCATCATACATCATGGTATTAGTACATTTCTCCTGTAATTTCCAGAAGAATCCCTAGGATCACCAACTCGCCAAAATCACCAACATGGTCGCCAAAAAAAGATGGTAACTTGGCTCTATCTAGAAGATTTCGCCAAGTTCCGATTTAATTGCCATTATAATGCAAGGAACGGCGTTGCTTGCGAATATATTACAATTTTAACGTAAAATAAATACAACATAGAGTAATAAAAAACGTATTGCACATCCAGATATAAATTATTTATACTATTTTATAATTCTTTACACACAAAATTTGTAACAATATCATTATTTATAATCTCTCCTGGGATTTAGTGAATAATGACTAGGGATAGCACTGCTTGTACGAAAATTAATCTCGAAAGTTATTGGCAATTGATCTTGAAATTCTGAACACTGTTCAAGTGACTCCGTAACTGGTACACACACACGTAATGCTTCTATTTCACCACGCCAAGTAAAATCTTAAGATCTATTTGGAGCTAAATTGGAGGTTCTTAATCTCACTCATTCGTTTTTGTTCTAATTTGGACTAAAACGTTATTCAACTGGAACTTGACAACCGGACTACTTTGATAATTGTAGTATCATATTTTAAAAAACGAGCAATACAATAATATTTTTTCTTTTGAATATAAGACCAAATAAAACTTAAGTTTATGCAGAATAATTTATTTTATATAGTACCACATACTCAATTTTAAAAATAGACATCTAAGAGAACCCCCTTATCTTCAGAAGTGTTTTAAAATAAATGTAAAATACTTAGCACTTAAATAGCTTCTGTAGACTGATATTATACTGTTGACAGCCAAGTCAAATAGATCAATTTCTTATCGTTCTGCTTCAGAAATAAATTTCGTGGTAAAGTGTCTAGACAGTCTTTGGGGTATTTGTAATCTGTCGCAATTTAAAATCCTTTTGGGAAACTGTCAGCCTTTAAACCTGTGAGTTTACAAATATTTTCGTATGTTATCGCACCTGATAAAAAAGAATATATATTTATACTAAGGTTTCTCCGAGGAGTAAATATCCAATCATCGCCCAAAGTGTGTTTATCACTAATACTGATAGAATTTTTCCGGAATTTTCTGACAGCAGGAAATATTGCCAAAGAGCTCTTTCGATATATTCTGTCAAAAAACACATAAGGGCTTCTAACTTAAATAAAAAATTTTAAGAAATGTTATAGAGTTTACAAAAATTGGCTGATTCTCAGCGCAAATTTCCTTTTTCTTTTTCTTTGTAACTAGCTTCTTTACTTTCTGGTTTTGAGAGATTTATAGACGAAAGTTTTGCACCTTCATAAATCACAAAAAAAATCTTACTTCACCTCAACGTTTATTGAATTTTAAATTCATATTCGCTTTTAAATTGTTATCATTCTTAATAAATACCTGACAAAAAAATTTTCAGTGGTGCCAAGTTACTAACTGTTAATAAAAATAATGACAATGCTATAAATCATATACTTTAACAAATATTCACAGCACCAATTAAAATAGAACATAAGAAATTTGACGGAATATACCTATTTCTAGATGGCATTGAGAAACACAGAGAAAGAATTTTATGGTTGTGCAAATTTTTTTAATCAAAATAATTTAAAAGAATATTTTAATTAAGTAAAATTTGTTCTCGTGGCAATGATCAAATATTTTAAGTCTTGATCCATAGTAAGGGAAGGTCTGCTGGGTATAATAATGATTCATCAGTTGTATACTGCATTACGGGCTTTTTTTAGGAATCTGTGCATTGTACGAAAATTTCTTTTAAATCTTTCATTAGTTATCCGGCTCTACATGACGAATCATGACGAAGATATACTTGTAATTTTGCATTTTTCTCAGTTTTGGTAAATAGTAACGTTGTGTTTATCGTGAAAGCTTTTTTGCTGGAAGATTAATAATCAAATTTCAAATTTGAGTCTTGATTTTATAAAAAAACATGACTTTCAAAACATCAGGAGCGATTTATGCTAATTTGAGCTGAGCTTCAAAGTGACCTGTGTACTTTTCACTTAACGGAATAAAGCACTAGTAATTTTTTTGGTCACTCGACTAGAGTCTAATTAAGTACAAACAAAATCGTTTAACATGAAACTGAAGGGACTAAAATATTTTATCGTATTAAAAGAATTTCGTGTAAAAGAATATTGCAAAAACAGTCATATATTCAACAAAATTAAGCTTATTATAGTACATTTTATTTACATAGATATGGCGAGTCAAATGAAAGTGACCTGCCCCCCCCCCCCCTGCTCAAGAATGGTTTGGTCCATCATCAGCGATGCACGCGCGCAGCACAGAGATATCCCTCATTTACGAAAGTGACTCAAAAATGTAAGGTTGAAGTTCTTTAAAGCGCTCATACACTCTGAAGACGGTAGTTTGATATAATGGAAGCTCCAAAAGAGGAAACAGCGTGGTGTGGTCAGGTTTGTGACAGCTCAAAGTATTTCCAAACAAGAAATTAGTCGCCGTATGACTGCCGTGTACGGTGAACATTGATCTCTTTGGCCACTGGGAAGCTTTGGAGCAAATCGGTTGCACCGGAGACAAATCATGGTACCACCACTACGAACCTGAAACACGTTGGCAAAGCTAACAGGGAAAGCATTTGAATTCACTAGCCCTAAAAGAAAGACAGCCATTTTCGCAAGAAAGGTGCTATTGACTTTTATTTGATTGCCAGGAGTCAATTACTGATCGAATTTGCTAAAGCCTGGAGAGGCTATCAATAGTTCGCGATATTGTGCAACATGGATCGGCTGCGTGTCGCAATCAAGAATAAACGACCTGGCAGATTGACGAATGGTGTGATCTTGGAACACGACAATGCGCCACGTCACTGATGTGGTTAAGACACATTTGGCAAAGTTCAGGTGAGAAACACTGCAATATCCTCCATACAGCCAGGTTTGTCGCCTTGCGACTTTCGCATTTTGGGAAACTAAAGAAACATTTCAAGAGTACCAGATTCGTGTCAGACGATGCCGTGAAGGAGTCAGTTACAGACGTTTTGAATCAGCAGCCCACGGAATTTTATAAGACCGATATCACACGGCTCGTTTGTCATTGAAACAAATGTCTCAATGTTCATGGAGACTATTTTTAAATAGAGTACTCTGTTTGTCATATACTCGCATTGGCTCTTTTTCATTTGACTCACCCTCGTATATATGCTGGTATTTAATAAAAATCAATGAAACAAAAACCTTTACAATGTAATTTAATGCAAAAATTTCAAGATTTTGAAAAAACGAAACATTTACTGAGTTTTGAAAAACGATTGTATTTTTTTTTTTTTGCATTGTCTTTTTAGTGTCAAATTGACAACAAATTGTTCAATCATTCAAATAATTTTTCTATTCATTTCCTGATTAGAATGTGAGTCTAAGTAAATGCACGTAATTTTTATGATATTCCTTATTTCGAATGACGTGGGAAAAGGAGCTGCATTATTTAGTTCATTTTCGTCATCGGAATCTGCCTAAATGATATTTTTTTGAAGTTTGAACAAAGTCTAAAATGGCTTCGCCTGCCGTAATTGGGGCAGTACACACATTATCATCATCTACTGCAGTGAATTATTCTGATGATGAGCCTGCAAGGCTGGTGTTTTCCGTATTTTCATCATTTCTAGAAAGGAAATCGTTTCGTATTGAGCAAGCGATTTTCGTTTTGTGTTAAGAGAAAAAATGCATGTAAATACATGGCATTTTGTAGGGACCTTTCGCGTTTACCAATATTGCATCAAGCGTTTTCGCGTTAAAAGTATTTTACTGTAATTATTTATTTTTTAACGTTGAACAAAGCAATTGGAAGACTGTTGGCAAAGGATGACGTAATTTTAAACCATGATCTATTGACAAGTAAACACCTGTCAAGAATAACACATGAGTACCCAATCTCCATTATTTCCTACCACAAGAGCTTGAGGGGTTGCGGCAGAAATAATGTGCATCATCCCTACCTTATGGCGAATGTGTTACTGACATCAGAACTCCAATCTTTTAGACTGCAACGGTCTAGAGCTTGTGAGCATGACAACTCGATAACGTAGACACAAGATTTAAATATAATAGGCATCTACGCTCTCTAGAATTGTTCTAAAGTGACATTGATACTAATTAATAAAATATGTTCTTTTTTCTTTTAACCTGCGATATAATTGAACACTTTCTCTGGGCTTATAACTCGTGTATTCTAGTTCTTTTACTTAAAAAAAATACCTAAACTTCAAATATCGGAAGATTGCAATAAAATGTAATACAAAGGAAGAAGCTTTGAATTTTCAAATTTAGGAAATAAAATAACGAAGATGTGTTGAAGACATTATATTCGCGTATGGATATTTAATTTCGTATTATTCATTCAATTTTTTTTTAAATTTTTATTACAGAATATTTTTATTTTTGTTAGCGTGTTGGATACTTCTGAATTACCAAATGATTTAAAAATAAATTGAGGAAAGAATTTCTAAACTACAGCAAGGGATATTTTTATTACTTTTTGGCATATTGTGACATTTAGAACCACCTTCAAGTTTTCATAACTCTACTAGAATTGCGCGTTTTAATTAAATACATTTAATTATCTTTAGTACGTTATGTATTCTAAAATTTAATTTATATTTTTAATTAGAAATTAGCTAAATTATCTGCATTGCAAAATGTGCCCTAGTGCAACAAATACATTAGTTAATACAACGTAAAGCCAAATTTAGTGAATATATTAACCATTTTTTTGCATGAGGATGAAAATTTCCAAAATAATATTTAGTAAACATAAAATTATACTCAAAACAGATGTACTGTAAATTGATTGTTGCTGGCAACTTTTTTCACCACTATTGTGTTATAAGGAACGCATCAAACATCACAACCATTATAATGGGTTTGAATTTGTCATTCCGCTGTCTTTATTTGGTTAGAAGAACGTCGATTTCTTGATTTTTTGTATTTTTTTTGCTGATAAAAGCGATAATTAGTGAGAAAAAGGCTTGTTTTTCGTGTTCTAATATTTTCTGTGCAAATTGTATTGAATACCCTAAATGATTTTCCCAAAACCTTATGACGGAAATTTATATCACTAAGCAGTCGTATCACTTGTAATGTACAAGGAAAATGTTTTTAGTACATGCTTATTTTATGTTTTTTATAAGGAAACTTAGAAGAGAGAGACATTGAAGATTACTTGGACAAGTTAGAAGGTGGTTGGCTATCAGAAAATGGCTCTGATGACGAAAATTTTGACAACGAGTACCGCGATGCAGATCAAATTAGAATAATAATAATAATTGTGTTTTAGTTATCATCAGGAATAAAAATGATACAAAGATATATATTTATTTTTCATTTATTTTGTACTGAGCTTAAAATGTAAGTGTGCTTGATGATGGATATTTCCATATTATATTTTATATTATATTTTTATACAAGCATTTTGTAAACATTTTTCTATACTCTAGAGCATAATTTATATCAACATGGTTTATTTCACAAAAAAAGTAGAAATTATGCAAAAAAGGGATAAAACTAAACAAATTTTTAAAAGTATCAAATAAAATGGACATGATTTTTTTATCTATACATACAATAAACAAAAACAATTCAACAATTCCCAAATTGAAGAATTGCTAAGAAATTTACTGATAAAATAATTAGCTAGGTCTATATAATGATTAACCGGGTAAAAGGAAAGGAACGGTTTAAAGCATCACGATTGCATTTTTAAAGGCTGTTTTTTAGGTACAACTGTCCGAATCCTCTTGCTAAATTCTTAAAGTACCGGTTCTCGTCGATTACTATTAAATATTATAATAATGAACCTAATCAGTAATTGTGTATGAGAGGGACCACCTCAGTTAGTAAAGACTATATGCACAAAGTTTTTTTATACCACTTATTTCTTCTTCTCTTAATTTACGTTTTTTGGGTCTGCTTTTGAATGACCATAAACATAAAGACATTAAGAGATATGGTACCCTAAAAATCATTAAACTGTCGAAAAAAATTTTATTGGCTTATTTGATACTCCGAATCTTTATAAATATGCCTGCAAAATTTCAAAGCTTTACCTGCATTTTTCATTAAGTAATGGAGTTTGATGCAAAACAGCAACTACTACGCCTACATTTCAGATTATCTGCTAGAAAAGAGCCTGATAAAAAATGAATTAATTATTTTTCTAATGCGCATCAATGAGATTGATATTATACATGCAGTAATAAATCATTTTAAAAAAGAATTGTGCAATTCATGCAAAAATTCTAGTGTGTGAATTATTTACTGAAGATTAAATGGATTAGGTCAAGATTTAAAAGGTGTACGTGCTTTATATGATATTACACTCATGTCCATAAATTAAGGATAATTCAGAATACACAGAAATTGAACTCTAAAATAAAAATTTCACCTGTAGAATTATCACACTCATCTTGAAGAAGAATATGCAAATTACGGAAACCACCAGATGGCGCGGATAGTACGTCACAATGACGAGAGTGTAAGAGAGGGGTATATAAGGAATGTGGCAAAGAAGTAAAATTGTTCACAAGCGCTTTAAAAGCCTTTCAGTGCAATAACCGCATAGTTATGGTACAAAGGAAGCATTTGGAGATTTTTTACGCGGTAGAATTATCGGACGACTGGAATGGGGACGTACCCAGCGGGAAGTATCCGAAGAACTTGGAATCGCCCAGAGTGTCATCTCCAGGCTTTGGAAACGATGGTAATGTGATGATGGTAATGATGTCAGATGATGGTAATGTGAATAGATGTTACAGCACAGGTCGCCCCTGAGTTACAACGCCGAATGAGGACCGGTATTTGGCAGTTACTGCCAAAAGAAACAGACGGAGCACAGCATCAGACCTATCTCGTCAGCTCTCTTCAGCGACCGGTACGACAGTTTCAAGGCAACCGTGTACAGACGCTTAGGGCACATTGGTCTATATGCTCGTTTGCCTGTCAGATGTGTTCCCCTTACCGCAACTCACTGTCGCCTGCGATTAACCTGGAGTAGAGAGCATACATTGTGGACACCGCAACAGTGGTCTTGTGTGATGTTTTCTGACGAGTCCAGGTTTAGTTTGCAGTCTGATTCTCGCCGGACTTTCATATGGAGAGCGCCAGGTACCCGTTACCACCAAGAGAACACCATCAAACGACACCGTTACGGTGGTGCAGGATGGCTCGTTTGGGGAGGAATTATTCTTGGTTCCAGAACTGGCCTGCATGTTCAGAGTGTAACGATGACAGGCCACATCTATCGGGATGTCATTCTGAAACAACATGTACGTTTGTTTCGGGGCACCATGGGTGCTGAATTTCTGTTTCTGGATGACAACGCCCGTCCTCCCGTGCAAACATTGTAGACGAATGCCTTCAATCGGAGGATATCACCCGTATGGATTGCCCAGCATACTCACCGGACTTGAATCTAATAGAGCATGTGTGGGATATGCTTGGCCGACGAATTGCATTCTGTCAACCCCCTCCCAGCTGTCCACCGGAACTTCGGAGGGCATTGCTTGATGAGTGGTGTAATATTCCCCAAGATCAGATTGATAATTTGATACTCAGCAGGCATAGGCGTTGTAAGGCCTGTATTGCATCGTCCGGGAGACATACTCCGTATTCACGATCATACTAACCATGTTATACTGTTTTTTGTAAATAGGTTCTTTTTTAAAATTTGCTCTAGAGAGTAAAAATTGCATTTTTTATTAATTATGTCAAACATATAGCATCTTTTTTGCACTTTACCTTTTGTTTAATAAATAGACTTTTCAAATAAATCAAATTTGTTTTACTTCTGTCTCTTTCTTAGCCTGAACTTCATTATCCTTAATTTATGGACATGAGTGTATTATGAATGAAATTAAAACTTCAAAAAACGGATTCTCCCAAAGAACAAATACTAAATCTCATTTTGATAACTCAGGTAATTAAAAATCTAATTCGCAAAGAATAGAAAAACTCTCCCATTTTTATATATTTGTTTTGGTGATATATATCTATCCCATGTGTGCGAGACTCAACTCTTTTATTATTAAAATATTTTAAGATATTGATTTAAACAAATGCACATATACATTTCTTAGATTTTGATGTATTTTACCTATAAATTGTTATTTGATTTTGCTTTTATTCGTGTACAATATTTAACATGCGCAGGTTTTTATAATCAAGGAAATAAAAATAAAGGCATAAACATCTTTTATACTTGTGCATTAGCTCTGAGCATGGAATTAGCTCTGAAGTGTGTGTATTTATTTATTTTTATAATTATTAAGATAAAGTTTTATGAAGTTTTGATCTATCATTAGTTTTTTTTCTCTATATATTCATTATGTCAGTATACTGTTTAATTGTTCTACATTTATGCAATTTTTTATGGTAGGCAGTTTTAAATAAGCTAATTAACATTTCGTAAAAGTTTCAGACTATTCGATGAATATTATATCATGCTATATTCATGGAATGAAAACTTCAAACTCATATTTCTTCATGTTGAATTTTTTTACATATACTGTTATTCAAAACCCTAAGGCTTTTTTGATAATTGAAGTATGGTTTTGAAATTTTTTATACATGTTCTGAAATGTATGTTTTGTAAAACTGTGCATGGAATTAGCTCTAACATGTTTAGCACTTTTTCTAAAAAATTTCAAATTCAAAATTAATGTTTTTTGGGGAATTTTAGGAAATTTTTAACTATAAAAAAATTTATAAAAAATTAAAGAGCAGCAGCAGAAAAAAAACCATGCGCAATTTTATGTAGTATATTATAAGGTACTTGGAAAAAATCTTTGAAAGAAAAGAGACATATTTAAAAAAGCCTTAGAGATTTAATAAATGCTTAAAAAGCTAAAAAAAAATTCTTAATTTTACAAACATTTGCAAAAAATTTTAAAAAAAAAATTATGGAATTATTATTAAATAATAACCTTTATGAAATACAATTAAAACCAAATATCAAATATTAAAAATAAAAAAAATTGTGAAGATGGTACCATATCGCCTTAAGGGAATTGTGATTTTTTGAATATTATGGTCAAGAAACCATATACCGTATTCACTCGAATTCAAGCCGTCATAGATTCTAAGCCGCACTCCCAATTAATTCTATACACGTTTCTGCGAAAATATAAATAGTGTAAAAGATTAATCAATATTCGATACTTAAGAAATTAAAAGAAAATTTAGTGAGAAATAATAAAAAATAAATTTTTTTTTCAGTATTAAAAACTTTTAAATACATACATGAACCTATTACACTCTGGAGCCTGTTGCTGGAATATATTATTTACTCTAACATCACTATCATTTTTCAAAAATGATTCCTAAATCCCATTGTCACAGCTGACTTCGGAGTTGGTGTCGGCGTCGCCATTTTCCCCAACAATGTCGTCTTCTGTGCTATCCAATGCATTTGTTATGCAAAATTTTTTTTAAAAGAATGTATTGAAGATGAATGTAAATGAATTATTAAGGCTTGTTGAACATTTAAAAGCAAAAACTATATCATTTTGCTTACGCCATCGACGTATGTTTGCTTCATCCATGTCAAATTTTCAGTGGCCGCTGCTCTGCTTCCGTTTTTTTTTCTGCATATAACATTCATTGCCTTCCCACTTTTGTCATGCTAAACTAGTCTTGAAGCTATTGCCGATATCTCTGATACTTAAGTGATTAAAAGAAAGCGTATACAAAAAGCATTTCCTAAACAAGAGCAGACAACGATGTTTAGGACAGACTAAATAGCTCAGATAAACTGCGGAATCGGATAAGTCATCGTTGCTAGTGGCCAGAATGGACAGTTACGTTTTTCCTTTTAAAGGATAAAAACTCAGTTTCTTCCTTCCAACAAATGTTTTACCTCCTTCGATTCCAAGCCGCATCCGATTTTCAATAGCTGGCATTTTGGAAAAATGGTGAGCTTTAGTTTCGAGTAAATACAGTAATTTTTTTAATTCATTATTTTTAGTGCGAATCAAGGTAATAGAAATAGCCTTGAGAATAAAAGACTTTTTCAATTATTACTATTATTAGCTCACTCTCTCTCTCCCCTATATATATATATATTTACGTATCATGTTCAAATTTTCAATCGTTAGCAAAATACTTTCTATTCATCCAATCAAGTTCAAATAATTTTTTAAAGCTTGTAGTTGATGATACTTGATATTAATACAGTTTTTCAAATATTAGTTCATTAATTATCGGTTAACTTATTAAATTAAATTAATTACCGGCTTTTAACGCCAACTTAGATTAGTCTCTATTGTTGTAACAATGTGACTGTGTTAAAACAAAGACAAATGTTGGTGTCGAAAACCAGTTTTTCAGCCAAACTAGCCGAACCGGGTCACATTGTTACAAACAATGCAGATAAATCATGCTCATTCTTCTGTTCCTACTATTAGTTCACTCTCTCCCTATATATATATATCTTGTTCAAGTTTTCAATCGTTAATATAATACCTTCTTCTATTCATCCATTCAAAGTAGGAAATTACTTAATTTTGTTTATATTACTTCTTTATATATATTTTTCTGCACTCCATTCCTTGATCGATTTTCAAACTTAAGAAGAAAATTTAGACTTAACAAGAAAACTAAACTTCCAGGAAGCGCAAGTTTCTCGAAATGTCTTTTTTCTCCCTGGATGTGCTGAAAAGAAAACAAGAGCTGTTGGATATTAGAATTGGTAACTTCAGCAACTGAGAGTGCGTATCGCATTCTATGCTGCAACCCGAGAGACCAAAACATTAGACAGTCCTAGCAACCATAGCTGTGAGTTAGATCGTAAAACGCATTAGAATTTCCACCAAGTAGGCCAGAAAATACTTTAAGAGTTTTGAAAATACTTTAAACCTTCCTAAAAGGGTTTCGGAGTTTTAGGGCTTTCTAAATTCCGGATTAAGGTAGAATAAACTGTGAAAATTTTACCCGCAAGCAGCTCAACATTTCCCATTTTTTTTCCTTCGCTGTTGGGAGACTAAAAAAATAAAAGAATAAATATTTTGGATGTGACAGCGAACGATAAAATCTCTTTTCAAAAAGGCAACTACTTGTGCTCTTCTAAAATATAAGTAATGTGTATTCTTAGTGTAATCATTTAGTGGGCTTTTGATTTTATCTTTTGCATATGAAAATATACGCATTAATCTTCAGCTTGCTTACATTTCCAGCTAAAAGATTGTAATAAATGTTTGTTCTTGTCTATTTGGGATCCTTTGGGAAATGTAGTTGCATGGCGAAACCTTTTAAGATAAGATTTAGTGGCTTTGTACAAATTTCTTTCTTTCCTTTTAACTATGCATAAACTATCCATAAAAGGAATTAATCTAAGTACATGCTAAAATAATGCATACACTTTGAAGAGATGAAGCAAGAAATTTTAAAGAAATTTTTCGACAAGAAAATTTTTCTTGAACTTAAATTATTCGTCGCAGTTAATGTAAATGTCGGCTTCAGAATATTAAAATTTATCACATTTCAAATTATTTTTCAGAAGTTATGGCCTCTTACATTTAAGTTTTTTTTTTCATAAACTGGTTTTTTGATGTGGCATCTTTTAAAATATACATGTGGAATATTCTGAGATATCATATATTAAAAATTAATCTATATTCAAAATTTAACATTTTCCGAATTGATATTAAAATTTTATATCAAATATCCATTAAAAAATAATTGTACAATTTAGATTTCTCATTTGCACTTTTAAGGTTTTCTTCCTAAAGCTACTTAAAAATGAAAGAAATGTTAAGAATGAAAATTTTGAACAAGCGTTTTCTACATAAAACAAATATCCATGGTAGCCAAGGGCTCATGGTCACGAACTCGTGGCCTTCATTGCTTCTGCAGAGACATAAATACAAGTCCTGGTGCCGTGGAAGGTCACTTCTGTAAAGAAACAGATGTACGATAAACATATAAAGAGTTCAAAGTCGTCACATTGGCGTAATATGAGAGTTTGAATTGTGGGATACAAGCTTAGGCGTTCTCTTTAACATTTGACTGAGACTAAATTACGAGGTCTATCGTCTAGCCGTCATATTAAATGTGGTATGGTGCTAATAAGCAATCCATCCACATAAAACGAAACAGAATAAAAGGTACTTATACCTGAATTTTTGTATAGGAGTTCTAAATACTTTTTACCTTTAAAGGGGTTCACCCATGTGACGGCCTGATTTTTAAGCATTTTTAGATAATTTTTTGACGACCAATAAAAAGATAGAACTTAAAGTTTTTTTTTATCATTTTTTATATGCATTTTAAGAGAATGTATATAATTGTTTAGCCAAAAATATCCAACAGAACGTGAGTTAGAGCGCTCTGAACATACCCGCCTCGAAAAAATGGACGCTCACTTCCTCCACGATTCCGGTTGCTTGGCTTATCTGAAATAAAAAATTTAAAAGCGTATCCCTCCACGATTCCGGTTGCTTGGCTTATCTGAAATAAAAAATATAAAAGCGTATCAATCTACAAGCTTAAATGCACAGAATGGACTATACTCAATTGAAAATAACAAAAACTGAATTTTGGTAGACCTATGAAGAAAGAGTTTCGAATTTCAAGTAGTTTTTTTGTTATGTTTGTGTTATAAAAAATAGAAATATTTTGAATTATGGAATGTGGTGGTAGTCCATTTGGTGCGTATATATGTGCTGAGTCTATCCTATAAATTTGAAGTCATTCGGCCAAACTGTTCTTGAAATATGATGGAGGAAATTTTAAAAAACATAGTTTTGAGAAAAACGAGTTTAAAGTTTCAAGTCCGATTAAAACAGTAAAAATCTTAACTTACCCTCAATCGGCGATGCCTGGTGGCGAAAACTTAAACAAGTTCGACGAAATATTCAATAACTATAGATATTTCCTTTTAAACCTCTACAAACTTGACTATACTTGTATGAACGTATATTTACATAGAAGGGTCGATGGTATCAAGCCGAATGTACACAATAGGCGTTCAACTCGCTCTTCTAACGCTTGCTTCTTTGTAACGACTTCGAATTTTAAGAAACCACTTTACCGCCATATTCTAAACATGTTAAGGAAGCAATTTATGAAAAAAAAATTTTGAACCCATCACGTGGTTGAACTTCCTTAAATCCGTATTATTTTCAACATCATTTTGTAAGCTTCACTTGTATATAATGAAATCTTTGAACTTCCTTTTTATCCGCTTTAGAAAGTCAGATAAATTCGAAATTTTGCTCAATTGTTCAAGACAATAATTTAATTATTTTGTTCCATTCTCCTGAACAGGATCATCAGGATTGACGATTTTTCATTTTTAGATCCATCCCGCATCTGGCAGCTAATTTCTGATCCCATTCCCAGATTTGGTGACCAAAAGATTAAGTAACACAAATTAGTTCGATTAACTATAAAAGGGTGTTTTTTTTTTTTTTAGTTTTTTAAAACTGTAATTTTTTTTTTATCTTTAAATCCGCTTGAAGGGCATTTATACTGTTTTTATACTAATACAAGTAGAGTTTCAATGCTCTAAGCAGTAGTAGTATTTTTACAGTCTTTTAAGAGAATTGCAATTTTTCAAAGAAAAAAATACACTTGTTAAGGCACAGCACTGTTAAGGTACTGGTAAGGCAGGGTTACTGATGTGAAGGCTGCGTTAGGATAACATTGTGAGGCTCGTTATCTAGAGGCTTGATAGGTCACTGTAGGTGCGAGATCGTACAAGTGAATTTGGAAACCAGGCTGAGGGAAAGTCTGGGAGTCTCTTGGAGAGTCTGTGTTGAGGCGTTGTTTAGAGTCTCTTCAAAGATGGAATACTTCCCGCCCTCAAAAACGACAAGTGACACATAATTATTAATATTTGAGCGTAGCCAGGATTGCTATTCAGCAATTGGTCCTTGTCACCCCTCTTACGGTGGACTTTGAAACCGGAGATTGGCATGGGAACTGCGCCAGTCATTTCTATGTCGGCTGGATAAAGAGAGGTCAAAGGCTTACTTACGTTAGAACATAACCGTCGAATTGTCCTGTCTTGGATGCTCTCTCGAATGAAGCTACGTGACCGCTGAGAAGTCATTAGTTCCCTAACAGGGAATAGGTTCTTTGGTGGGGACCGCAGCACATTGTTTATCCTTGGTATTATCTAAGACATCGCGTTTTAAAATTAAAAATATAAAGACAAAAATGTTTTGCCAAGTAGAGAAACAAGGATCGTGAGTTAAAGCTTCATTTTAATGAAAAATACCATGTAATGATAACACGATAGCGCTAATATAGTTCATGAATTCTCGAATAGAGTGTTGTAAAGTTGCAGAATATATCAGCCTTCTACTTTATTCTTGCCAATAGATCAAAGTCACAAGGCACATGTGCCTGCATTAAGTGCACTTTTAAGAGAGAGAGAAACATTTCATTGATTGGACAGTTTCAATATACTCCTGTTCGAGATAAAGACTTTGCAAAGAGCGAGTCGCTGTTATTAGATAAAACTATAATTTTCGCAATAATTGAGCTGGAAAATTTAAGGGTCGCAGAATTTTGTGTAAAATTTGGAGTTATAAATGCATTTATTATAGAAAATAAAATATAGGTGCTCAAGTTTTGCATCGTTGATACCTTGAAGCATCTGGAAATTCAGTTTCAGAAACATCTTTCCCTTCCAACTTTGACCTTGACAAAGAAACATCGGTTGGTGAAACATTTCAGAATAAATTCATAAATGTTAATGATTTGCCATTGAACACTGAAGATTAATTTGCTGAGTTACCGAACGAATGAACTTTAAAACTTGCGTTTTCTGAAAAGTGGATAAATTAATTTTCTATCGTACAGATTTTCGAAAACTTTAAAATTGCTTCAAGTATACTTCAAAACGGCACACAAAGTGATATTTTCCCAGAGTCAAAACGTTTATAAAATCAGAAAATCTCTGAAGAATATTTACGCTACTTAATATCAGAAATTTAACTAAAATTTAACCTTTTATGTCAAAGTAAAAAAGAACACTCATCTTTTTCAACCGAATGTCATGCTTTGTATTTAAAAGATTATAAAATTTTTTTCATTCTACACAATAGAGTACAAAATTTATGCAACTCTTATTTTCTTACTTGTTTT
The DNA here is from genome assembly GCA_019973975.1 of Trichonephila clavata. Classification (NCBI taxonomy): domain Eukaryota; kingdom Metazoa; phylum Arthropoda; class Arachnida; order Araneae; family Nephilidae; genus Trichonephila; species Trichonephila clavata. The sequence continues at coordinate 30,334 of BMAO01011724.1, forward strand.
TTTTTTAATTTTGCCAAAATTTCAAAAAGAGTCAACAGAGTTGTATAAAATTCATAATGCAGATGCATAACAAAAAAAATTAATAGTATGCATGCAATCTATATACATAAAAATGTAATGTGTGTTTGTTCAAAGCCGCTAATCTCCGAAACTACTGGACCAATTCCTCTGAAATTTTGACACATAGTTGCATTTGAATCCGGACGGGTTCTTATGTACTTATTATTTCAAAATTCATCCTAATTTTTTTTTATTTAAATTTTAAGTGATTTTTTGGTGTTAGGACGTCATATAATGTCGCGCCTTTCTCTGAATGAGAAAATTCATACTTTACGTACAATGTTTACGGGGTTATTACATATTTTTACTATAATTATGTTTAATTATTGCCATATTTATCCATTTTTGTTCTTTGATACGTAATCAGGCTTATTTTCCAAATAAATCAATTTTTTAAAAATTATTTTTTTCAACAACTTAAAATTTGTTTTGTAGTTTTGGCAACAATCGGATAGCATTATCACGGGATGTTTAAGATTTTGCTTATGTTTTACATCGCGTTTTTTTCTGTAATATTGAGCCAAATTTATTTCTCTTTACCAAGCGAAGAGGAAAATCATAATTCACTTCTGTACGCTACTTATTTTTCTACCAAATTGTTGTTAAAATCTCTTATATTTTTGACGATAACATAAGACTGAACGACTAATCTGAACAAACAAGTAGCGCTCCGATTGAAATTTTCCGCCTATTTTATCTTCCTCCAGTATTCCTAAATTGAATCAATTAATTATATAATTTTTGTTTATTTTTTGTACCATCATTTTTTCCATCGACTATTTACCTCAAATTAAAAGACGTCACCAAATTCTGAGATATGCTTTCAATGTTTGAAACCGTTCCGTACATTCTAACACAGTTTTTTTCTCACTTGGCGAAATTAATCGATGGGATTTTTGATAAAAATGTTTTTTTTCACTGTTTTTGACACTTGAAAAAAAAATTGATACTTACGTATTATCGTAACAATTGCCAACATTCAAGATACTCACCAAGTTGGTAATTCCATTTTCACATGTGTTGTACGCTCTAAATTTGCAATCGTGTGCTTAGTTTTATATAATGTCGCTGATAAATTGTAATAATACGTAAGTATCTTTCAGTTGATGTTACTCTTGAAATACAAATGGTAAAAATAAGATTTTCTGATATATCAAAATATTGAACCTTATTTTGTTTTTTATTGCTTTTTAAGATTCAACTTTGTTATAATTTTCATAAACAGATTCGATAAGTAATTTATTAGCAGAATACTAGAAGTTATTACGGTTTGCTTTTGTCGGGAACGTAGCTACCGCTTTATCAGTTATATCAATGATGTAGGGCCACCAGGCTGCAGGAGCCCCAACAAATGTTTCTACAGTCCCACTAACATGGTGCTCATATCTCAAAAAGGGCCCCAAAGGAATTTGGATACAAGGCCCATTCAGAACTGTTTCGTAATTTCAAACGTTTTTGTTTTCATCTTCTTTTTAAGTGCGGAATTGGCTTCAGTACGTAAAACTACATCGCAGGAAATCGAACTAAGGTCATCACACTGGACAAGGCAAAGCAGTACGAGGGGTAATTGCACATCAAATTGGAATAGACATCAGCGAACGAGCACAATATAGACAGATGGCTCAAATACGTGTTGAGAAAGCAGGTGGTCGTAGGATTGTAATTATTTTTTCAAATTTTGCTTTCGCATTGATAAAGATATGCAGTTCTTTTTATGTCAATTAATATTAGTATTGTATTTCATTTTTCAATTTATTTTTAAGCTCAGGATATATACTTTGGATGTATCCCAAGTATATATATCAGGATATACATCGGGATATATCCCGAGTAATTTTCATATATAAAGTACTAATTTTTATTCTGTTTGGCGTGATTTCAAAATCTCTCCACAAATGAGTAGTGTATCAATTGAAATCTTCCAAGTATTTTATCTTTTTCCAGTGATCCTAAATTAAATTAATAGATAATTTTTATTTTGTGGTACTCACGTGTTTTTTTTTGTCGACTATTTACCTTAAAACATAAGACATTGCCAAATGCTGTAATATGCATTCAATAAGGAAAAACCATTCTATGACTGTTTTTACACAATAATATTTTTTAAGTGGGTGGCAAGGGGTTATAAGGCAACCTTTATAAGGAAAACAAATCCCGTTTCTGAACTATTAGATTAACAGATTTGAAATTTGGTACGCACGTTTCTTTTGCTCTTTAGAGATCCGGTAGAATAGGTTCCATAGAAATCAACATCCCAGGAAGATTGTAGAGCTTAAGGAGATGAATAATTAAAATAAATTCCCCCATTATTGAACTATTAAACCCGCAGAGCAGTTTAGTACAGATCCGTTTAAAATAGGTTTTAAGGAAATAAACTGCTGGGAGAAGGCATGGGAATCCTTTGGACTTCAGTTACCCACACACAAATAATTTAAAAGCATTTCATAGGCGTACATCATCCTGAAATACCCAAAGAAGCAGATAGAAAACAGCTAGTATATTTGTATTAAGCACAAATATATAAAGAAATAGAAAAAAAATCGAATAAAAAAGGAAAAACAAACACACACAATTTAATAATGAATAAATAAATTTATAACGGAAGCACGACTATGTCAGACATTACGAAACGAACACGAAGCCATGAATTGAATCAAAGTAGAACTTAAGTCGATGACTAGCTGTTCAAAGAATCTTTTTAAACTTCATTTCTTTCAAGATGTAATTTATATCTTTACGTCGCTTCACCTGGAACACAAAACTTTTTCTCGGAATTTCTCAATTACTATATTTCTATGTATCGAAAACTATTCATATTATCCAACACAACATTCATATTTTATTGGCAGTTAGATTTCACTTTCTAAACATCCTGAAGAGATTCTAGTAACTAGGCCTCCTAGATAGAGCAGACGGTACAAATGTGAAGCAGACAGTAACTATAGGTTGTGTAAACTCGTATAATCAGAATTGTTATTTATGAAATTATAAAAAGTTTACACATAAACATCCAATATGCTTATAAGATTACGTCTGAGTTGATACTATAACGATTACTTTTGCATTAAACTTTTATTAGTTTATTTTATCAAGGAACTTTCCATATTAAATTTGTAGAAAATTTAATAAATGACTGCGCGTATTTTCCTTTTTATTTTCTTTGAATTATTAGAAATAACTCTGACTGAAAGAGTTTGCTTGGAATCTTGTTACATTTTCGGGAAATTGAATTTTGTCATGTCTGAAAAAGAAAAATTTATTTTAGCGAAAAATACGTATTTCGTCACTTAAGATGATATGTTATTGCGTTTACAATCACACAGATATAAACATACTGTATAAGTAAATAAATGTTGCGAATTTTGTGACAATATCATCTTTGGGGGGAGGTCGAGTAGCTAGATTCCATCAAATTCAGAATAAATGTAAATTTTCCTGTCAAATAATATTTTTAAAAAAACTTCTTTTTTGAGTGTGTATGTGTTTGTGGTAAGTGTAATCAAAAAGCGTCGAATTTTTTTGTTTTTGTTTCATTCGAAAATTTTCTACACATTTCAAATTTTCATTACTTGTTTTTGGCTTGATGCTTGTGCACACAGGTCATGTATTTCCTTTTGTTGGGATGTGGGATTCATAAAAAAAATAATATTATCTTATCATTATTAATTTATTAATTAAAAACAAAATTTGCCATTTTCATCGACTGAAAGGGAAAATTCAATGTTTGAAACCTTTTTTACGAATTTCTAGAATATATAAATTCTGGTCCGTTATTTTGATTAATTCAACACACTGCGGCAATCAAAAAATTAACAGCATCTTCCTTTTTAGCCACTATTAACTAGTTATCATAAAAGCTATGTTTTTTGTCTACGATTCAAAGAAAAACTATCTCCTTTCGAATAATCTGTCTTACCCTACTGTTTCAATTGCATTTATTATCTTTTAAAATGCATATGTTTCAAATAATTTTTCCAAAATACAATTAAAAAATTATTTATTCCAGATCCATTTAAATTAAATGAATACATTTAATATACTTGTAATAGTTTTCAATTCTTTTTTAAGAAATGAGGGCTTTATTTGTGTATGTTTGAAGAAGAATTTTATTTTGTTTCTATTTCCAAACGCTGAGAAGTTCGAGTTTTTAAAATAAGATTTTTTACCTTTTCATGTCTAAGGGAAACATTTTTCCTATTTTAAAATTAGTTATTGCCGTATTCAGTTATAACTTTATTGCATTTTTATATAAAATGTTAAATAGAACTTTTACGGAACGCAATTACATAAATGGGAAATTTTAGAAAAAAAAAGAACTTCCACAAATCATCGATATAAAACATTCGTTGAATGCATTTTTATTAATTATTTCCGTTTATTGTGTCGTTTAGTAATATATTACCGTATTCTCTTACATATTTTATGTTATTCGTTAATTATAATTTTTTGGTTAACAATAAAGTATATTTGAGTCAACAAAAACAAATGGCTCATAAAACTACACACTGATTCAAAATGAATTGACACATTGTTCAAAGACAAATGACTCATTATTATGTAATTTTCATGTGGTTTTGAAGTGAAACTTCTCTGCGAGCGGGAGTGAATGGAAAATTTACCCAGTTTTGCGTAACAGCGAATAAGAGAACGGAAGAAGTGATTCCCCCCCTCTCCCCGAAACGTCGCCATTGTGAGGAGATAGCGAGCGCGCGGGGGGGGGGTACACCATGTGACTTGCGTCATATCCATGAAAAAGCTGGATGATTGCTAAGGGGGAATTGTGCATCAAAAGTATATCTTGCTGCTATGGACGAAAGGTGCTTAGGTATTGATGACATTAAGTGCTTGCTACTCTGGTAACGAACTCTAGTGGCATATTTTCGTAGTTTTTATGTAATAAAAAAACGTGTCGCTTTCAACGAATAAACGCACCCAAAATATTACCATTATATTGCTCTTTCCGTTTGGGGAGTGTCTGGGGCATTGTGTATATGTCACTAACGTTTGCGCCAGAATCGCTACGGATAGCGTTTTGTAAACAAACACAGTGACTTCTGTTTGTGATGCATTAAGTTTGTATTATTAATTTTTATTTCCCTTGAATCAAAATTAATTCTGGTCAGATGGCCTAGAACAAATCCTAAAAGAGGAAAGAGTTTCATGAAAAGAAAAAAAACTAGCAGCAATTCCTGGCGAAAGTCTATATATCACCAGGTAGTTCTATCACAAGGATGTTCTTTTATCAACTTTATCCATAAAGTTTTAGGGCTGTACACATCAGAGGCTGCTGCAATCATTGGATCCGATGATGATTAAAATCAGATTATCTTAACTGGAGACTTTAATGTTAATTTTTCTTCAGAAGAAGCAAAGCCGCTCATTGAATTCTTGAAACGGACACTGAATTTGACAATGAATACTGATTCTAGAGGAGGAAAAACATACGGAACCACGATTGATGCAGTTTTCTCATATTTTCTTGATTGACTACAATCGAAGATTTCTATAACCTACTTTACTTACCACACGCCTATTGTGTCTTTCTTGGAAAATGATGATGGAGAAAATTGAATAAAAATATTTTCATACACTAAATGAAGTTCGAATTTTATTTGATTAAAGTTATCTCAGAAGTTAAAAAAATTAGATCTATCCCTGCACTTACGGACAACGTCGCCACAGAAGTTTCACTTTTATTGCGTGGCTTTTCACGTTCTTTTTTATTTATTAAACATCAAAACACGCTAAATTAAGCAGTTGCATTCTAATATTTACTCTTAACAAACTTCTTCGTCATTTTGCTTAATAATAAAATGTAATTGAACAAACGAAAACAAATACCTGATAAAACTGAACACTGATGCAAATTGAATTGACACTGATCCAAAAAAAAAAATACTCACTGTTATGTAATTTTCTTATGGGTTTAATTTATTATTTGTCAAAAAACTAAAATAAACAGATACATATTAATATTTGCTCTTAGCAAACGTATGGCCTTGTAAAAGTCAAATAATCACGGAACTTCTGTTCGTAACAAAATAAAAAGAGGGGGGATAAATTTCCTTAATATATAAACTCTTAAAATCATGCTATATTGCACAGAACAGAGGTTGGTGAACAGCTGTTCTTTGTAAAAATGGTAGTGGCTTTTCTGTCTTCTAGCTCTGTAACAGATATTAAAAATATATTTATATCTACTAAATTTATATTTTTTCTCGTCGCTCTTTCCTTAATAATAATCTATGGAAATGAATTACCTCACCATGGGAAGACACTTATCTAAGAGAGTTCCAGTATCGTTTACTTATTTGCATACATGAGCTAAGGAGCACACTGGAATGTGATCAAGAGATACACATAAAACCCCAACAGAAGCTACAAAAACACATTCCGTATTTTGTAACATTCTTATGGATAAATAAAAAGACTTAACAAAATAAAATTTAACATGATTTTTACTTGCAGGAGCAATCAAAAAGTCAATTTTAACTATTAATGTAATACGAAATTTCAAAAATAAGTTCTTACGGTATTATTTATGGGAACATTTTTTCGCCATGTTGAAAATTAAATTCCAAACATTATGATAAACTTTCTTGTATTGAGCAGCAGAAATAAAAATAACAATGGTAGTTCCCAGTTTCGGTAGAAATTTAAAGTATTATTTTGTGTATAAAACTTTATTTAAACATTATTTAAAAAAATATATTAATTGGCACACAGTCTTGATCGCAACTTCTACCAGACTCCCGCTCTCTACTGTTCACGTACATGTGGCTCTTTATACAAATGGCTCTTTATGTAAATGGCTCTACGACAATTTAGTTATCTTGCTTACGTACAACTTGGATCTTCTTTCCGAAAGTTTATCGACATCGACTCGTGGCATAGAACTACTATAACTATTATAAAAATGGATGTTTATTTCAAAAACAAGTGATTTATTTAGTATTTCATGAAGGTCATTTATCTCTACATACAAAAAAAGTTTCTTGTTGTGATGATGTAATAAATTTATTTATACGTAAGGTATAGTCAATAAAAGAAACTACATCTTTACAAAGGAATGGAGCAAAACCAGGGTTTGGAGAAATTTACATTTATGATGATAGTGAAGCTTTGCACGAACGGGCAAAAATAATTAAACGTGATAATGTATTGTAAATTGTACAGCAAATTATGAATAAAAATCGAAATGCAGAAAAATATAGAACTTTGTATGAAATTCCAAATAAAAACCAAAGTTATGAGTGTGCTTTTATACCAACTCTAAAGATCAGCCTAGAGTTTATAATAAACCCTCATACAACGAATTAGCTACCATCATTTCGACAAAAGACAGCTCTATATACAGAAAAGTTGATGTTAAAGTTTATTCGAAGAGTAAACACGACTCTCAGTTTGTGAATTGTAACTCTCCTAAAACAAAGACGAAATAAAAATTCAGAGCAGTTTAGAAGAAAAGGGGATTATGAATATTGTTTTTGAAGAGACATTAAATTGAAGCACGGAGATGAAGACTCGATATTCATTTTTTCCTGCTTACAATACATTGATAAAAATAGAATTACGTAATACAAGTAAATTATAGTCATACGATTTGAGTGATGAGTATGGACAGTTATACAATCTGTACAGTAGGTCCGCCGTTATTCGGACAGAAGTCACCATCCCCTTGGTATTATTAAAAAAGCTCACATATCAACTCATAATTTGTATTCAACGTATTATTTTATTTCTTTTTTGATGAGACAATAAATAACCTTTTTTCGCAGAACACAGCTGCCTTTCTCCACATATCAGATATTCCAAAATCATAGCTGCAAAAGAAAAGAAAAGAGGTAGGTTAATCACATTAATGATTCATTTACAATCAGATAAGACCTGGAATAAAAATCTCATCCCAAACCCCAGAGAAGGAAAACACAGCAGAACGTGATTTAGTGAAAACAATCAATCTTCTCTTATTTACATTTTAAAGAATGCAATTATAGCATGAGATGAAACCAACAAATTACACATGCCTCGCGTCTTGTTCCATGTCTTTCTGCAAACTAAGACCATTACTCATTTGTTCCTCAAAAAGGGGAGAAAAGTTCCCTTGTTCTCCGTCAAGCACGCAGACTTGGAAGAAAGAATGGAAAATAAAGACATCAGGTGTCTTAGAACAAGTGGGAGGTTTATGGCCCACCTTCAAGGTCAAATTGTCCATTAGTTCAAGAATTTTGACTGAGGTGACATGAAAATGTATTGCTCGGAGCGGAAGTCATGCTTTTGTGCTTGGCTATGCTCAAAATGCTCACAGCAAGAATGAAATGAGATATGCTCTGGTAATAATCAGGCATTAATCTTTCATGGTACAAAACTTTGGGTAGAAAATTAATAGTTTTTTTTTATCTTTCCTTAAAGATCCCCCTTTTCCGTCATGCTTTGCTTAAGACTGGTTATAATGTAATAGAATTCTAGCTTATACTTTGTAATTATAATAACAATATTCCTTAAGAGCCTATTTTGTCTATACGTATTCTATTTGAAATGAAAAGCATAAATAATAATGTTATGTCTGACTGTATCATATCACTTTTCATTTTTATGTTGATGTGAAATTCTGAAAAGATTATTCTATAGTAATTAAATTCACTGAGTTGTTTTTAGACTTAGCAACTACGTGATGTATAGAACTATATTTTGCTTTATTTACATGATTATTTTTTCTTTTCATCATTTTATCTGTAATTTTAATAGTTTTTTAATTTTTTCAGTTGTTTTTTTTCCACTTTTCTATCGCTTAATTTTCAGAAAAAAACGTTAAACGGATATAACTAAAACTATATAACTACATCATGATCATCAAAAATCACTAGACAATGCCTTACTTAGTAGATAAAAATAGTACAATTTCTCTTGTAAGTCAAATTGATACAGTTCACAAAACTTCTACCATGTTATGTCTACTGCTGTTTATTATATACATCAAATGGTGCAATGACCATTCATTTCTAATTATAACTGAGACCCCAGCAGCAAAGGGACCAATTAAAATATTTTCAGTATATATTAATAAGGATACATACGCACTTTCTATCGCGAATAAAAGCTATACCCAGATCTTGTGTAAGTGTGTGTGTGACTAAGTTACTTGATCATTAAAGACAGGAAATTACATATTTAGACATCTTATATTTAACATCTTACAGTTTACAAAGAAAGGCTTTCTCATTCAAAATAGTTACAGGAGGCATTATTAATTATCGTTTAAAAATTATAGTTTTCTGTTATAGTTAGAATCTTGGAAATTAGATAGAAATTAGTTAGAAATTATAGTTTTCAGTAATAATTATAGTTCAGTTCAGTTAGATTAGAATCCAATAAATGTCTTAGAATTTCTGTCAAAATCTTTCGCTTTTATGAATGAACTTCTATTTCTTTTTTGATGTTATTTTTAGTTTATTTTGATGTTATTTTTAGTTTATTTTGATGTTATTTTTAGTTTAGCTTAGTTATAGTTTAGATGGTCAAGAAACTGCTACAACCAGATTACATGACAATAACAGTAATAGTAATTGTAAAAAAATGCTTAGTACAACTAAAATATTTTAATTCCTGGCTTGACGTATTATTATAACCATTACCAAGAAGATGCAAAATTATGATTACAATTATTCCTACATAATTATTTGATTCACAATTGGCTTAATAAAGATCGAAATTTTGACCCTCCATAACAAAGAAGTTCACTACATGCAACACATTAAAAGTTTGTATCAGTTTCTCACGCGATTTTGTCTTTACGATTAACCTCCAGGGTATCTATTTTGTTGACTGATTGATTAGTTTCGCCTTTTGAAGGAGCCGTGGTATACTAATTGGTATTGCTATTTAAAGGGATATGAATTAATAATAGAGGAGAAGATTGTGATTGTTAGGTGTGATAGGGAGTTGAAGTATTAGATGTTTGGATTAGAATCTACGAGTCAGCTAGAAGTTCTCGAATTGGATACAATGTCGCCTCAAAGGAAGCCGCTATCTGGATTTCTTTAGATGTTAGATCCTGCGTGACTGTGACTCAAAGCGGTCTATTACAGTTAAGTGAATATTTATTATTTACAATAGCGTTTCGTAGCTAAAAAAATTTACCTTCTATTGCATGATTAAAACTGATAGCTAAACTTCAAAGAAATAAAGTTTTGTTTTACAGTGTCTGCTGATTATTCATCCTGCAACATTTGTACGAAGTCCGGCTCGTCTCAAGTGGACAAGTCCTTTTTATCGTAACTTGAATGTTTATCTTCGATTAACTTGCATTTGCCCTTCATATTGGTAGTTTTTCTAGTTTCTCCTTATTTAAAAATGGCATTGATAAATTTAAACTTGTTGTAATCTTTTTATCAACAAATTATAGTTTAATCTTTGTTTTTTCCCCAAGAACCTAAGTTTCTCATAATTAATGAGCTTTCTGTATGTACAGAATATTTATGATGTAAATGATTGTTGTAATCTGAATCATATACACTGTCGATCAGTGGCATAACGTACATCCCTGAAGCCCTCGTATCGGGGGGCGGGGGGGGGGTCTCTAGAGAGCCTAAAGCCTGATTGACGCCAAGTACATACGGTTTTGTAAGATTCGCTTTGGGGACCAAAACCAGAGTTTGCAGGAGGGGACCTGATATTCTTATCCCACCACTGTTTTCGAGTCAAAACAATATAAACACCTCAATATTTTTCATTGAACCTGTTTGGATGACGTGGAAACCACGTGGTTAAAGGATAATGATATTTAAGTGATGCTGGAAAAGGTAAGCTATGAGTGCGGGGAGACGCAGCTGGTTCAAGCGAATTTGAAAACGGGCAGATTTTAATGGCCCGAAGACACGGAACGAGTATGTCCAAAACTGCATGATTGGTAGATGGTTCGTGTTCTGCTGTTTTTAGTATTTATGCAAAGTGGATAAATAAAGGTGAAAACAGAAGTAAGACTTAGTTGTAGGACGTCCACGCGTCATCAAAGAAAAATGTCACCTAAAACTGTCCCTCTTGGTAAAGCAAAATTGAATCCAGATAGTAGCTCAGCTGATAGCCCAATATAATGCAGGTCCAAGTGTAAGTGTTTCAAAACATACAATTCATCGAATACTATTCAATATGGGGCTTAACAGTAACTTCCCACTCGTGGGCCTATGTTGACCAAGCGTCATTGCCAACTACGTCTGGAGTGGGCTCAGAAACATTGAGGCTTCACCATGAGTAAGTGGAATAGAGTTTACTGGTTGGATAAATCTCGATTTCTCATTCATCACGTCAATGATTGTGTCAGAGTTCACGTGTTCAACAGTCAAACAATTGCTCTCTTCATTTACACAAACTGGTGATGGCGGTATTTAGTGTTGGAAGAGATTCTAATGAGTGATTCCGGGAACCATTGTTCTGATAGAAGAGATCATGAAAGTTGTAGACTATCTGAGTATAATTGCGGATCAGTCGCACCATTATATGGAGTCTGTTTTCCCAAATGGAAATGGAATCTTCCAGCAGAACAGCGTCCATGTCAAAAGACTAAAATTGTGCTAGAAGAATTCGAGGAACATAAAGAAGAATTCCAATTAATATCCTGGCTACTTAACTTGGTGAATATTAACCTGACCGGGCACATTGGATTTCAAAGAAAGGCAGCTCAGAGATCGAACATCTTCATGTCGAAATATCTTAAGTTTACATGGTCACTTCTTAGACAAATGGTAACAACATGTCTCCAGTTAACTACAAAGACCTTGTGTATCCATGCTAAGGCAAATTGTAGCTGTTTTGTAAGCAGAAAGCATGTAATATGTTATTAAGTAGATGTTCAAAATGTTTTGGGTCTTCGGCGTATAGTTCTAGAGGTAAATTCTTTACTTTTTATTAGCACTAATATGTGTGTTCATTTATATACACTGCTGGCCACCGTAAATGTAACACCAAGAAAGTCAAGGGATAGCACAACAAAATTTATTTTGTAGATAACATGTTGACCAATTATCAAATGATTAAATTTATAGACTTCTGTGAAGTGTGGTTCCTGCCAGAATCAGTAGCCAGAGTAGCCGCCATTGTTGGAGATCACCGCTGCCACACGCCTCGGCATTTATTCAAAGAGACTTTGGATGTGTTCTTGGGGTACAGAAGATCACGCAGCTTCCACACGTTGCCAAAGTTGATCTGGTGTGGCAGCTGGGGGTGTAATTCGGGTCAATCGCTGAGCAACCATGGGCCACATGTTTTCTATCAGCGAAAGATCCGGAGAACGAGCGGGCTAGGGAAGCAATTCAATCTGGTGATTGACGAAGAACCTCTGGACAATGCTTGTCACGTGTGGTCATGCATTATCCTGTTAAAATATGGCTGTGGCCAAGCCCTGAAGGTAAGGAAGGACAACTGGATACAACACCTCGGAGATAGATAGATGTAGCGCTGGCTGCTTAAAGTACCGGCAATGCGACTAAAGGAGTGCGAGAGTGATATCCAATACCACCCCATACCATAATACCCGGTGCAGGACCAGTGTGGTGGTGCATAACGAAGCTGTTCAGCATCCTTTCCCCACGGTGTCTCCAAACTCGAATCCGACCATCGTGGTGTTGCAGATAGATGCGTGACTCGTCATTAAAGACAACTTCATTTCATTCTGCCTCCCAGATCCTTCTTTCATCGCACCATTGGTGGCGGAGACGTCTGTGGTTCTGTGTCAAGAGTGGACCAATGGACGTCTTGCGGACGAACCATTCTGCTGTAAATGGCGTCGAATGGTACGCGCAGACACTGAATGATGCGTTACAGACTCAATGTGCTGTGCTATGGTTCGTGATGTAACTGAGCGATCCGTCATTGCCATGCGCACAATTTGCCTGTCCTTACGTGAAGTGGGGCACTGAGGTGGATGCGATCGACCACGTTGGTCCGTCGTACCCTCCTGCATCCAACAGTCATATATCCGCATTACAATTGTTTGGTTTCGTCCAACACGTGACTACCGATTTCCCTGAAAGATAATCCACAATCTCGGTAGACCACTATCCTTCCTCTGTCGAACTCGGATACTTGATCAAAAGCTGATCGCTGTTTCTACGAGACATAACTGATCGTATTTTGAAAAACCACAAGAAAAAAACAATTGCCGAACTTGAAATCGTCGAAATCTCCAAGCCTTAAATAGCGCTTTGAGGTGGCTCCACAGGCGTACGTGATGTGTGTCTGCTGTGAAATTCTAATCATTTGCATATCTCACTTCCGCTAATGCATGTTGTAAATTTCATGTTATTTGCGTGTTTCCTTCAGGGTGTTGCATTTACGGTGGCCAGCAGTGTATATACACTGGTGTCCAAAAGTTAAGCATAATTGATAATTATGTGAATAAAGAAGGAACTGTAAGTCAGAATGGCGGGAAACATGATATGCGAGTGTAAAATGGTTATAAAATAAGGAAGCAAATCAAAAGAATGATAATAATTAATTTTATTATCCAAAGTAGCATTTTGAAAGAAAACTGAGCATAGCAAGGATTCAGACTTTAACGAAAAAATGAAAGAAAACTTAATTAAAAAAATGATGCTGCAGTTTAATAAGGCGTGTGATCATCTCTGACAGTTAGGCACGCTGCACAGCGATTTACCATACTTGCTATGAGATGGTGAATGAGTTGTGGGCTCAAACGGTTCCAAGCTTATTGGAGAGCTCTCTCCAGTTCTGTAACGAAGCTTGGTGGAAACGAAAGAGCTGTAATTTGTCTCCCGAGCATATCCAATACATGCTCGATAGGATTTAAATCAGGGGAGTTCGCAGGCCACGACATGCGCTGGATGTTTTCCGTTTCAAGGAAGTCATCAATCAGCACCGCTCGGTGACATGGCGCATTATCATCCTTGAATATGAAGTCAGGACCGACAGCACCTCAAAACAAGCGAACATAAGTCTCAAGAAATTCGTCTCTGTTTCTTTGAGCAGTCACAGACCCCGTGTCAAAGAATTGGAGGTCTGTGTGGCCGTCCATCATGATGCCTGTCCATACCATTACACCCTTTGATGGAAAATTATGTCTTTCTGTTATGTTTCTTGGTTCAAAATGGGTTCCACGTTCTTTCTATATCGTTACCCGCCGAGAATCACTACTCAGACTAAACCGGGACTCGTCACTGAACATCCCATTAACCCACTCTCCCACACTCCAATGATGATATTTCAAACCCTAGTTCAAACGAGCGCGTTTATGCGCAGACGGGAGGGGAATGCAAACTGCTGGTCTTCTGGCATACAGGCCAGCATGATTGAGTCTCCTGTAAACAGTTTTTCTCGAAATTCGTATTACTGTGGTGACTGTGAGCGCCGAACCCAGTGCTCTGGCAGTACTGCCCCTCTGACGTCGCGCACTTATTACCAGATATCGGTCTTGGTGAGGGGTTGTGACTCTTGGTCGACCTGATACTGGTTGTCGGGTAACATCTCCCGTTCTTTGAAACCTCTGCCACCGTCTTGAGATCACAGACTGGTCCACATTCAGAATTCGAGACACTTCGTTTTGTGATCGTGAGGATTCCAGCATTCCAACGATTCTTCCTTTCGTAAAAATGCCCAATTGGCGTCTTTGTGCTATCATTCCCCTTGTTTGATGGTTAACAACGTTCCTTCGCACAGCAGTTGCACGAAACTTGTCTGAACTGCCTATACTGCGGGAATCGTTTTCTCCGCGTTCCGACATGCACCTGTGTTTTGCGCAGGACGTGGTCGACTGAAAAGTTTTGCATAAACCCAATGTTTCTTCTTCACCCAATTAATATCCGGAAAAAATTTGGAATAATTTTACGAATATTTACTTCATGTTTTTCGCATTTTACGATTTATGCTTAACTTTTGGACACCAGTGCATATAACACTACTTATTTGATCCTACGTCTGAAATTTCTTTTTGACTCACTGGGATGCTTTTCCAATTTATGTTTAATTGTACCACTTTTCTTCCTTTTAAATATGAAATATATTGTTTTGTGAAATTTACATTTGGTTTTTATTATTTATTCTTTCCCGTTTTTAGATGTATTTTATAATTTCGATTCATTTATATACAAATTTATATATATAGACCTAACTACTTTAATGACATATATTTTATTAAATAAATCTTCAATACAGAACTTTTAAAAGCATTCATTTAATAAAATGTTAATGACGAGAATTAATAAATGATTAACTACATAATTCATGATATAATTCATCAAAAAGGAGGAATTATTTGAAAATTGTGCATATATATGAAAGTATGTGAAGTCTGTTAAATCTAGATACGCACAACAGAATTAATCTCATATATTTTTATTGAATAAAAAACTTATACATAATGATATAATATATTTCTATTCAAATATTTTATTTTATAAAATAAGAGTCATTACATGTTCAAGCATTCAATAACGCGACATTGTATTAGAAAGAGATGAAGAATACATTAAATCAAATGCTTAAATAAAACAAAGATATATTCTTTGATCGAAGGCATGAGTATCACATTAAAAATCTGTTCGAAACAGATATAAATCTTTAGAAATCCCTTATAAACTCAAAAATAAGTGTATATACAGACTGAATTCAAAACCCTTCTATTTCCGCTAAGCAAGTGCATAGTTTTAATGATATTTATTTAAAATTCACTCCACGTTATATGATATTATATCTATTCAATATCTTATTACTGGAATTAAAGTGTTTCAGATTCTACAAAAATATTTTTTTTTTAATTTCTGTGTAAGAAAATCTGAGTAAAATTTGCTTTCTTAAAACTCTACTCAAATATCTATAACCAAGAATATAGGATTTAGGATATATTCCTTTGTAGATTCGATGCTCAAGTTCTTATTAATTTCAGTGAATCATCTATTTAACGTATTTTTGTGAAAAGAATTTCCTCGAAGATGGAAACGGAGACAAAATTTTATTTAAAAATCTAATGTCAAAAATGAATGAATCGAGATTAGTTATTTGAATTATTTGAATTCCGATAATATATAATGTGCTCAACGTCTGAAAAAATCGAATCTGAATTATTCCTTTTATAAAATATTAGTTATTCAGATAAGATGATATTAATACTCTAAATGAATGGATTTCATATTGCAAAATAAAAGATTCTTTTAATATATTATAATATATTCTCTGCAGCATTAGCATCAATTTTCGATTATAAATATATTTTTATCTATCTTTAAAACTAACAATTTGCTTGAAATATGGGTACAAAAAAAAGAAAAACGAATTGTATAGTAATGTAATCCATATGGGGTCCTCATTATGTACAAAATATAGTTTCCTGGTTAAATACTTAGGCATTAGTTCGAGACGGTAAATTGAAAAAAACATACTTTAAACGTTATAAGAAAGCACAAATGCTGAAATATCAACAGATATTGATTACCTTATGCTTTAATGCTACATAGAAAATGAAATATTTTTCTTCGAATCAAGTTGTTTTATTTTTCTTACACAGTTATTATTCTGAAATGTTAAACCTGTACGACTATTTACGCTGAAATATTAAGTCTGATAGCTAAACCTAATGGTATTATTTTTTTATAAATGTTATTGCGTCAATGTTTCGGTGAATATAAATCAGAAAATTTCACACAAAGAAGATAAGCTATTTGTAAGGAGTTCTTAGATATATATTAGAGTAACAAACGCTATACCTGAAAATATAAACTTATATCGTGTAACCTGGCATAATCTGCCGCATTAAAGCATGTTTGCTGAAATTTATAAAGTCAAAATGTACAAGAAGTTATTTGATACTCCATTTCGGATGGTAGAAATTCTATTAAAAATGACTATATTACTAGAAAATACAGAGAAGACTATAAATTTAGACAGAGAATATAATATTGTTAGAATATATATGTATATTGCTGGTAATTATAAATAAAATATTCACAAAATTAAAAAAAAGAGAATTGTTTAAGCACCTCATAACGTGGATTATGTTAAATATATTATTAATTGAAAGTGATCAATCCAACCTTAATTTCTTGGGGTGAAACAGAACAGTCATTTTCAAGGTATATACTAACACTTTATGCGATAGAATAAAATTAAACATTAATCTCCACATTAAAATCCTGAAACACAATTTCATCAAAGAGACCATGATTACATACACAAATAATTCTGAATGCAGATGTGTCACTTGAACAAATTCTTCATCTAAGAGTTGTTTTATTAGTTTTAATTCCATTTTCCAAATTTCCATGACGCTAATCGGAAAAATATCCAGGACATGACGAAAAAATGTACACAATCTGTAAAATTAAGGTGACGACCCGTATGATCCATACACATTCCTGAAAGAAACGTCCGGTTTGGCGTAAAAGAGCTCTTCTTGGCGACCACCTGACGGTCTCCTCATTGCTGTGGGAGGGGCCTGAGGTCGAGGTAATTTCAAACTCTTTTGAAGTATCTTCTTTCTTTTACTTTTCCGATGCCATTTATAACAGCAGTAAGCTCCAATCAATCCTAAAACATGGGCAATGGATAACGTGACTGTTGTTGCAGCTATTGTTGTTACTGTGGTACACACCATTCCTACAGATTCTATATCGGCTTGCGATTCTGAAAAAAATTATAATTCATTAGTTTCTATAACTTAATACATTTTTACTGCCAGTTTTTGTAGGAAAAATATTGAATTGCTCATAAAAACAAAAAGAAAATTTAATTTTCTAAAAGAAACCAAAGAATTTTTTCATTAAGATGGATTGACTACGTTCGGAAACGTGATTTTGCAAAAGCGTGTGGTCGAACATTTTTTTTTTGTTATATTTAGAGCCAATTGAATTAGAATATACACATAAAATTCTTTTAAGTATGTTATTACAGTAAAAAATTATTTAAGTGAAATTTTCTAGGCAAAAGAAGAAGAAAAATTTATATATTTTCAAAACATTCTGCTTTAACGAAAAAGGCTTCCATAATTATAATATTTTGCCTATATATAGCTAAAACCTCTTTAAAGAGCCTGAACAAGGATTTTTGAGAAAAATAATTTTTTACTGGATTTATTCATGTTATAATATACCATAGGAAATTAGTTTTAAAAAAACACATTGGATATTATTTCAATTAATCGTAACTCTGAAAATAAATGAATTTTCAGAACTTTTATTTCAGTCTCTGCTTAGGCCTTAGCTTTATAAAGGTAACATATTTGTATTATCGAAGCGTTTTTCATAAAAAAAAAAAATAATGATGCCTTGAAAGCATGTGATTCTTTTTAAATTTTTGCTAAAAAAATTGAATTTGAATCATTTTTTTCTTGTAATAATATTCTTAAAATGATTTTATATATATATTCTGGTTCAACGGGCACTAAGTATCAAAAAAAAAGTTCATTTAGAAGCTTCTTCAAAATTACTGTTTGAAACATAGTCACCTTATTTAAGTTAAAGGAGAAAATGTTAGTTAAATACACTAAAACATTTATCACAAAGAATGGTAGGTGAATATCAAAAAAAGAAATCATTGATTTTAAGCAATACATCCGTTTTTAAAAGGGATTATTTTAACCTTATAAAGGAATATCAAATTCACTATGGGAATAAAAAGTTACGTATTTGGAAAAACAGTAGAACACCTCTGAAAAATTTATGTACTTATAACAGTTCATATTTGGAGAAAGAAAAGAACGAGAAAGAGAAAGCCAATAAGGCATTTATTAAAGTAATAAAAATACGATACGCGCAATGTTTTTTTTTTAAATATTTTCTTTATGCTCCTTAAAAATGAAGAGTATCAACAGCATATTCATTGTGTATTTCATTCTAAAAAAATATATTTTTCAGAGTCAATTGAAGTATAAATAAATGTCATATTTTAATCAGAGAAATTGACTGGGGTATTTGTTTTTACTTCAAAAAATTACTTCCTTTTATATTATATTCAGAACGACATCTTGAAATACTAGTAGTAGAAAAAAAGATATCCTGATTGAATATTATTGCACCACTTGAAAATATTATTATAAAATCAATTTCAATATAATTTAGATTTGAAACGAATTTCCCAAGAGAGGAACGAAAATAGCATTCAGCAAATAAGAAGTATTTCGTCGAAACAATAGAAATAGTTTACTTATTTTTAACTCTAAAAAGGTTTTTTAAGTGCTAATGAGCATAAGCTCTTTCGCAGAAAAAGTGGAAATTTCGTTATTTTTATGTCTATATAAAGAGATTATTATTTTCATCAGAGACGTAACAGTAACTTGTTTTTTTTTTTTTTCATTTCAAATTGTAAGCCCAATATTATTTTTAGAATTTAAAAGAACACTTTTCTATTTCTATAGTTACTGTTAAAAACACATTATAAATTTAAAATAGATGTTTGTTTCAAATGGACTGTATTTTGACAGTTAAAGCTTTTGCAGACACCATAAGTGTGGAAGCCATTTCATTGGTGACACCATCTAGTGGTGACTTCCACTACCAAATTGTGACGCTTGAATTTTATTCAATCCAAATTCTCGTCAGATACTGATATTGTCGTGAAATTTTTTTCGAGAATGCCAGAGCCAAATTAATACTCCAAAGATTTTTTACACACACACACATGCCCCATTATCATATGATATGCGTTCCTAAGATTTTCGTATCCAGAAAATCTATCGACTCCAGCCGGGATCGAATCCGCAACCTTAGGCTTACGGGGGCACGCTACCTCACAGCCTCCAAGTCGACCAAATTTAAAATATCGGTCACTATCATTATTATGGTACCAAACACACCAAACACAAAGGAGCAAAACACTTTGGTACCAAACACAATTGTACCTCAAATTTTTCTAGGATTTTAAGATCTGAGTATTCCGAGAGTATATTCAGAATTTCATTATTATTTTACATGAGCAATTAAGTTACAAAAAAAAAAAGAATATAAAGCTTGTAAACGAGTATAGTGCCATAAAATTTCAGACAAATCAGTCTTATAGATAATCTATTTTCATAATGTACTGAATAAATATAAGATATTCTTTAATTTGGTGCTCATGTATTACTAGAGCTCCTTCACCTTACCAGCCATTTCATTAAAAATCACAATTTAAAAATGACTTTTAAAGTACTTTTTTATTTTGTGTTTCCCTTGAAGGAAAAGAAGGTGAAAAACACGAAAACAGTCCCCATACGTAATTAACCTTATTTATGCTTAGTACGAAAAAGATTTTTTACACTTCTCAAATGCTTTATTACAAGTGTGTTTGAAAACGTATTATTAAATTTTAAATTAGCTAGCATAGATTATCACGATAATTTTCTCACGAAGAAATTGTACCTGCTGATGTACTCAATAACAACGTCCTCAGATTTCAAATAGGAAAACATGTCTATAAATGTGACATGGTAATCACTATTCGTTCCATACATTTTTCGCAAGAAAAATATTCAAACAAAATAAAATTGAAATATTTGAATGGTAATACCAGCTTTTCTTAAAATAAAGACGTCTTAATTATAGAAACAATATATATATAGAAAGTGAGTAAAGTTTGACATGAGTTAGTTTCTTCTTCATTCAGGGAAAATAATTTTTGAAACTCGTATTGCAGCCCTAAGTAGAAAGAATTCATTAAAAGATATTCGATATTAAATCTTAAAGCTGCCTTAAACGAAACAAACTTATTTCCACGAGTACTTTAATTCTATTATGTCTATAATTCGTTTCAATGAAAAAGATTTACCAAAGCAGCATCTCAACAAGCGTACGAATTCAAATTTCGTGTATTTTCAAAACAAAGAATTTACTCTAAGCAAGTGCGACATACTTCCAACGTCAACTTAAACTCCTTTTAAAATTATGATATAAAATACTTCTACACAAATACCAATAGCAAAAGCAGGGGATAAACAAGAAAACCCTTTAAAAAAGTATGACAATTTTCCTTCTCACCCACTAAAGGGATGTTTTGCAACCCAGATCACTGTTCTTGAAACCATTCAGAGAGTATAATATTAAATTTTAAAGTTAACTGGCGTGTAGACGGGAAGGAACACTCTGTGGGCTCGTTGAGACTCGTTCTATAAATAAAAGGAGTCCTCTAATTCTCGTGTAAATAAGAGAGGACCATGTAACCCTAACGATGAGACGTCCTCCAAGTTAAAGTCGTTTAAAGAACTCGGACGCCACGGACGAAACTTTAATTATCCAGACATAAACTAAGCTAATTAAGGTACTCTTTGACAAGCCAAGAGGCTCTTCTGTTCGGGAATTATGGGACTGCCTGATTTGGAACAGTGGCGTATTTGAATTTTTGCCGCGGTGCAGTCGTATCCGGTATTCTTCTGTCTCTCCATTAACAGCTGAATAATTGCTTGAAAGGTTAAAGTCTGTTTAGGAAGAATCAGTTTAAAATGTGGAGCATAAAAAAAATTTAACCAAAGAATGTGCTCTTTGTTTTGTCTCTGAAAGATAATTGTGAACAGCCGAAAAAATTCAAATCAAAGAATCAAACTGGGTTGTTTTAAACAGACGCGTAAATTGTTTGGATTAACTTTTGTACATGGTTAACAGTTTATATCTCAAGTCTTTCTAGAAATATTTTACCATTATTAAGCTTGTGGACTTCAATCAGTAGACTGAGAATAACTTGAGTGAGAAAGGGAGTTTATCTATAAACACGCGAATAATTTACATAAATTTAATAAATTTTCTGTAAAAGAAAAAAAGCATCATTATCATCTAAATTAATTTGATCATTTAAGTCAGTAATATCTAACCTGTAGGGTGGTGAATAGCAAATAACCAAAGTTGCCGAAACGAAATATTACGTATGAAAGTATTTTAAGGATCATAAAAAAGAATTAATAGAGTCGCAACCATGACAAATGGATTGCCAATACTAAAAAGCTTGGAAATTCTTGTTTAAGAGTTATTTAAGGTATTGCCTTATTTAAATACTTTCGATGATTATCTATCTGCCTCTCTGTGTTTACTGCATTCTAAACTCATAATTACTGTTTTTTGGGGGCATTACAATTTTTAATTTAATTACTTTTTAGTTTATTGAACACAAAAACCTTATTTCTATAAACTTTAAAATATTTTTTTCACCAAGGCATGCTATGAATAATATTTTATGATATGTATGTCAAGAGTCACATAAACTTAGGAAACACTTACTGTATTATTTGTATGCATTAATGTTTTATTTATTAGTTAATCATGTATGAGAATCCAATTATAATCGGAAAATCTTTTAAATCAGTTTTCAATTTTTCTGACCTAATTTGATAAACGTATTTATAATGAAACTTTGCTCATATTCCATTTATATATTTATTGTAATAGTATAATTTTATATATTTCTTGTAAAAGTCTTGTTACCAATACCTTTTTTGAAAACCCCTCTAAGAAGTTTAAAAATACATAGAATTCATTATCACTTTTAGATTACAAGTTTTCCTTCATATAATAAATCCTTTCCTACATTTTATTGTATTTTTTTTTCGGTATGGATGACATAAAAACATCCGATTATTATTTTATTATCTCCAATGATAAGCTTCGAAATTTGTATTCTTGGCGAAGAAATTCGCTCTAACCTTCATTAATATATATAAATAAAAAAGTAGAAAATAAAAACATAAAACCTAGAAAGTAACTGGTTATTGTATTATCAAACGACGTAAAATTTTAATCTATTTCTTCCCCCTTTCCTCCTTGTATTCTTTTTTTTCTATTTCTGTACAATTGCATATAAAATTCTACTCATTTTAATAAGAGGGAAAATGAAGATAATGAGAGCAAAGATCTTCATTTTTAACTATTGCAGGAACTTTAATTTTAATCAATTCTAGCAAGTGTCACCAATTACGAGTGAACAGCTCATTACAAATATTAAAACTTTTGCATATAACTCTTAGCGATCGATTACATGATCCCGTTTAAAATTCATTATATCAAGGAAATAAATAAAAATTCTTTCTTTGAGCCAATGAATTATTCATACCACTTGACAGTGCCGCAAAATATATAACATATAAAAAACGCATTCTATAGCCCACAGAAACTTAAAGCAGACAGTTAACGGCTCATTATACCTGTATTCTTCTAAAAGTACCTTCGCTTATTGAGTTAAAACTTTCTCAGAGTAAGAGGCTCTAGTGGAAATTTTTGAGTCTTTTGATACGCACTTTTGGAGAGTGAATGGGGTCCTCCGGGCTTAAAATGTGCGTTTTGAGTGGCAGCAAGTGGCGTTCCCTCCACCCCCTTCCCTACACGTGACAGTCAGAATGACCCCCCTTGGGAAAAATCGTCTGGTAATTTAATAGCAATGTAATTAAATCCTCTCTGAAGCGGTAGCCACGTTCTTCCCTGCGACAACAAGGGTATGTCTTGAGGGGGTTTGGCTCTTCACATTTTTGAAACGTCACCAATTCAAAAAGATGAGGATGGCAAGTTGGAAAGGGGGGTTGGACTTTTCGAGGAAAACTGTTGTTTACTAGAATGATCGTTTGAAGATTGGTCTCTAAGAGGATGCACAAAAGGAAGGTTTGAAATAATGATGCAGGTGCTTAGTCGGTTTGAATGATTTTCTAAAAATAATTAGAATTGCTCGCGTTTTGGAAATGAAGCGTTAAGAGGTTTAGAAGCGGTGAATTCGCTATTTTCGTTGACAATTCGTATTGTATATTCAATTAAGCGTCTATTTATCATTGTTTCAAGCCTCATCGGGGCATGATGTTAAAGCGAGGAAGAGTAATTAATATGCTTCCAATGGGACGAATCAATCCGTTTTGTTGCGTGAGTGAGGGCAATTCGGTTGAGACTCTTTCGCTGTGATGAATGGAATTCCTTTAAAGTTTTAATGTCTTGCTCGTTTCAATAGCTTTAATAAAGATATTACTTACTTAGAAAAATACGAGCTTAAATTATTTTTGTTGGGAAACCTTAAGAAAATTAAGAATCATGTTTGTTTAGCAAATTAATAAAGAACAATTGAGATACAAATTAAGGCAGGAAAGATAATTACCATAAAGTAAATTGTTACATACATTAATTAATAAATAAAGCCAAATGAGTAAGTGTTTATTATCTTCGACTTTTAAATTAATTCAGGAGCTATTGGCGAAGGCCTCTCGTAATTTCAAACTTCGGTCAAATGAGGAGGAGGGCACCTGCGATGCATCTTTTCTCAAAACTACCACTTTTACACCAATGGGTGTAAAAGTTTTACTTTGAAAAATTTAACGTGCATCAGCACATTTAGAAAATGGTGGATGTTCAGGGGCACTAGTGCTCTAGAACTCATGACAAGCCGGCTCCGAGTTCAACTACTATGCAACCGCAGCCACGTAAAAAAAAGTCAAGGAAATTATTTAATGAATATTCACACATCGACTACAAATATTAGGAAAAAAATTAAATATATCTCTGTATTTTGTTCGGAGATTGCTTAAGAATTTGGCATAAAAATGTTGTTTGAAGTCGTTGCATTATTATTCATTGTAGTAAATTTGTACAGAATGATTGCATAGTTATTATTTTATTCATGAGAATTAAAAACTGCAGCAAAAAAATTTAAAAAACCTTATCTGTAGATTAAAAATTATGTTCCAGAAAAGGTCTCTGTTTTTATTTTTATGTATTGTTCGATATTTCGAAACCTAACAACTCTGTCAAGCTCAATCTATGAAAATCATTTCATTGGAAGAAACGAACTGTTTCATTTAATAAATCTTAAAACTGCATAGATTTTGAGAATTAAGTAATATAATAACTAATTCTTTTCACGTTAGTATAAAATAACTTAATGAAGACAGCGTCATTTAAGTCATCTAGTTTACCAAAGAGATAACTGTGTGTGATATTGGATTCAATAAGCTATATAAAATAATTAAAAGTTCGACTGGTCCTATGCCGTACGGTGGGGAGATTCCCCCTAAATCATATCAAAAAGAGCCAAATATATTCTGAAAAATATTACTTGTGTTTGTATGTGCATTGTTCAAATGCGGTGGAATAAAATCAAATTCAAGAAAAAAACAACGTTAGAAATCTGTTCAATTTGCTAGGAGCCTCATTATACATTTTAAAATACATCTTAGTATACAAATATAATTTCAAATCATGTGCCATAACGTTACAACAAACATTCTCATAACTTATTAGGGCTTACAGCTCTCCATACTTACCTATTGGATTTACGTTCTTCATTTTCGATTTCCAAGCTGACACATCAACACCTGTATCCTCTCCTACCATAATAGCAAGAGACAGGGGTAACTCATCTGGCATAGGTACCATTGTAGAAATCACCAATTCTGGAGTGGTTAAAGAAGGTGGTGGAATGCTGCTATCTGAATATGGTGATGCATTCGATCTTCTTCCATCTCCTGAGTTTGTCGTACTATTTGGAGGTACATGTGTGTTGTAAGCATAATATCGATTAGGAGTTGGTCTGCGATGTGGTTTTCCATAACTGGGATTAGGCTTGCTTGGCCATCTGCCTTGAGTTGAAGCTGTTTGAGACCCAGACACTCTTCCAGTAGGGACAAAACCGTACCCTCTTCCTTGATACGTATCGTTTTTTTCTGCATACCTAGATGCAAACTGACTTGTATGTTTTGGGGTAGAATAATAATTTCTGGAACTCTTATTAACAATTTTAGGTGTTGTAGTAGAAGGTTTTAGTGGATTTGAAGGCCTACTACTTTGTGGATATTCCTTATTCAGCTGTCTAATCACAGAACTGGGTCTTTCTCTGTTGGGAAGAATTGCAACATCGCCCTGCACCTCATCAGCTGTATGGTAGCGCCATCTGTTAGCATTATCCTCCGCCATCTTTCTTTCATCCATCATATATCGTGGACCGGGATTGATCGGCGCGTCATTGGCACTGGCGCTGCGATTCATCAGTTCTCCATGACGGTAATTATCCATATGGACATTCCGCCAATTACCTTGCTCTTTGAGTGCGTCCGATGCATCCATTTTAATAGCAGTGGATTCTGTTGAGCTAATCACTCTGAAGGTTCCAAATACTTGGGTGACGTTGGACGCCCACACCGTTCCATTCCTGAAGGGTGGAGTGAATCTGCGAGGTGCGAATGGTGATAGCTTCATATTAGGTTCATGGGAGTTAGAGTGGGCGTGGCGTTGCGTGCTTGCTGTTGAGAAGGTGTCTTTTGTTGAGTTATAGTGCTTGATGGATGAAGGAGTTGATGAACTGTGTGCCGTTGTGCCGCTGTCAATGTCTCGTTTTTTCCTTCCAAAAGATTCCATATTGTTCGAACAGCGCACCTGTAAAAAGAAATGGAAAACAAGAAATCAATCATTGGCATGGCCAAGTAATTTTAGCGCGTTTTTCACATGTTGTATTTTACAATAATGCAACTAATGAACTTTTTACTAACAGAAAGTAGTGTGTGTACTGTACCACTCCTCTAAATGTACTACTATTGAGCTGAAAAGAAATAATGACACAAATCTATCTGTATCAGCATAATGAAAAAGCAAAAAAAAAAAATTTTATTTTTCTCACTTTTAGTTTTAAAAAAAAACTATTTTCACTTTACACTATATATCTTATCACTTTATCACTTTTAATTTTCAAAAAAACTATTTTCGCTTCACACTATATATCTTATCACCTTACTGTTTAAAAAAATAATTAAATTAAAAAAGTAAAATCAGAGCCTTTTATACTTGTTTTGTGAACATTTCCTTTAAAATGCAGGTAGCTTTTTTTAAAAAAAACTTTTTGCAAACAATAAATTTACTAGGTAAAGTTTGAGAAAATTTTATTATAAACTAGCGAAATTCAGGAAAATCCGGGAAAACTATGGGAAAATTTAAATATGATTCGGCTCATCTAGGGCACAAATGCGACCCAATGCCGAAAACCCGAGTTCAATTGGTTGCTTATTGGCTGAGAAAAATGTACGACAAAATATGGAACGAAGACGAAATTTGCTTCCTAATAGAGCTTTTGTTCCACTACGTGAAAAACGCACTAAAAATTGTAAGAATAAGAGTTGAATGGTGAAATTCATGCTTATATAACTTTGTTTTTTCTTATTTTACAAACAAAAATGATTGAATTTTGATTAGTTCATTTATAGAAACTCTTACTGTAATTCTAGTCATTATCTAGCCTATACCTATAAAATGATGAAAAATGTAGCTTTCACTCTTGCATCTAATCGCGACCTCAAAAATTATACCTCAACAGGAGCTAAAACGTTCTTAGAGTAAAACGTGAAAGCACAAATATATCCAACGCAAGTATTTTCCACTTCTAAAGTTTTAATTGAAATATGTGATAAAATAATAACAATGAAAAAGGTTCTACGTAAAGTTATTAAATGAGTGTTAGTAAGTATTTATTAACGTCTCATGAAAAAGCAACACAAGGGCTATTGGGGACAGACCTCGTAATCCTGAAACACGATCAAGTGACGAGGACGACATCTGATGTAGCACCCCTTCTCCAAACTTCCACAACACACCAACAAGAAGATTTTGAGCCTCAACAGATTTAAAGTGCATCAGCATTTCTACGCGATGGGTCTTCAGTGGCATTTCAGGGGCAACTCATGATATGCCACCCACGAGTCGTGACCATAACCCGTTGGCTACCATGGCGAGTAATAAAGAAAAAGATCTAGCTATGAAATTAAACGGAATTTTTTCTTAAATCGTTTGAATTAATCTCTTAAGAACTATTTTAAAGTAATATTTTCACAAATGCTTTATGATAAGAAAAATTAATAAGGTTTCCTTTATTATGGAACAAGGCCCGGAAACTAAACCATTAGATTCCTTAATTTCTAAACTTTTTTTTTTATCAAAAAGAATATTAAAAAATTTATATATTTGAGCTCCAATTGAATGGTGACAAAAATAACATTTAAATACGAAACATAAAATATTATTTGCAAAGTAGAAAGTCAAAATATTCAAGTTAGAGTGCTTTAAAAAAAAATCGTGAAATTATTTTTATCTCATTTATCTCATTTCATTAAATATAGAACAATTTTATCTATATAATGTTATGAGTACTAGTTATAAGAATAAGGTCAGAATGTTAAACAATTTCTAATCATTTAATTACGTAGAAATTATAAGATATATTGTAATAAATATTTGGATTTTTGGAATGATACTCTTAAATCTTCATTATTTCGTTTTATGCTTCTTTTAAACACACCGAAGGGAATGGTCCTGATAAAAAAACTTGTGGCTATCTTTTTTCCCCCCATGTCGAATTCTGGTATCATTAAACAGCTTCCGTATAGAGGGGCAGATACATGTTAAATCTGTCGAGGCTCAAAGTTCTCAAATTGACGTGGTTTGGAATTTTAAAGAGTGAGATATTATCTGAAGGTGTCGTCCTCGTCACTTAACCAATAATTCAAATATCGAAATCTATCCCCAGTAGCTTTCTTGTATCTGTGTAATGGGACGTTAAAAAAAACAATTAATTCCTGCTTTGCATGAAAACTAGTGAAAGCCAATTATTTATTTATTTTCTTATACTTCCATTGAGATAATAATATAAAAGTAAGCCTAGAGTTATCCAAAAGCAGTTATGTAGCTTTTAATTGTTTTTATTTATTTTGTCTTTTTTTTTTTTTTTTTTTTTTTTTGCGCTTAGGTGGAATTTGAGATTTATTTCATAAAGGAAATCAAACAGAAACGTAAAGCACAAAAAATACAATTATTGCTGCAAATTAATATCTAATGCAAGATTAGAACTTCCTAACATTTATGTCCTTTTCTATTAAAACATGTATAGTAAATGAAATAATAAAAAAAAATTAAACAAAGATTTGAGTAATTTTCAAATACAATGAATTATTTACTAAAAGTTTACAAATACAGTAATGAAAAATCAGGTTTTAAAAATTATAGATTTATTAGTAAGATAATTTGTAATTTATATCACTACTAGAAATCGGAACTAAAGCCTTATTATTCAGCTTATCCCTTACAACTACAATCAGCAATTTCAGAATTATTTTAATATACTTTATTATCAAATATATATATTTAATAAAGGTGTGTGGATCCAGGATAAACTAAAATAAAACAATCTAAAGCTTACTTTTTTAATAAAATGAATCCTATATATATATATATTATTTATATATATATAGTTCTTATTTGTATTTCATTAGATTTGATCTTAATTTTTTTTTCTGTTATGTTCTATTTTATATATAATTTTTTATATATATATATAAAGTATTCAAAATAGTTAAATTGTTAGTTAGTTATGTATCTCTGAGTTGGGTTATAAAACTTAATTAAAATTAAAATATTTAAAATATTCATTTTCATTTTGGATATGACAATTATAAAATTTTAATAATAATTTCATTAAGTTTTTTTTAAGTAATTTTTCTGAATCTTCTGTACATCATTGGTAAGCATTAAAAAATTATACTTAAATAAAATCGCAGTTCTGACAAAAAAAAAATCACAAAAAAAAAAATAATAATTTATATAATACTTTTTTAAAATGTGTGCAAATTTTATCGCGCAGCCGTTACGCTTTTTCACTAGAATTCATAATGCGGTATTAGAGCGCCATCTAGTGATCTTGAATGAGAACGTAAGTCTCCAGTTATATTATGAGAAACAATTATGAAACGTTTCCAAATTCCACAGTCAATGAAACTGAACAAATTTTTTCAAATGTATCAGCTATTATCAAAAGTTTCTATAATTCTTTAAATCTTTGACTAAGTACAATTAGATTTTAGTATTTTTTTTGTATAAGTATCATGAAAAGTATATACCATAATAAACTTAATTCATATATTAGACTTTATATTCCTAAATGAAAGTGTATACTAAAAATTTAAGACATCCAGATCAATTTTAATATTTATAAAGCCATTTTATTTGGAAGGAAATATACCTTATTCGAAAAGGGTTTGTCCCATCGTAGAAAACATATTCAACTCAAGTGTGTTATAAATACAACTTACATTGTTTTTCTGTTCCTATTACTATTTCAACTGAGCCGCTTAAGATAGTTAACACTAAAATGACATTAAAACTAATTTTTAGAGAAAAGCACATTTACGTTTTCCTTTTAACGTGATTTTACATTGTTCGATGCATGTATGTGAGTGTGTCGCAAATATTTTGCCTTTTCTGTTAGAACAATCTGATATATTTAGTTTGTATGATGCTCTTCAAAGAAATTACTGCTTTATCTCAATACATTTTTTGAAATAGTTTTCTTGAGGATTAATCTTAAAATGTTTCAGAGTACGAAAAAAAAACTATCAACCTACCAACTCGTAACAAATCATCAGTTTAATTTTGAGTTTTTTCACTCTTTAGAAATTTATTACAGAAAATTTATTTAATCCAAATATATTACATGTAAATTAAAAATTAGAATCAAATGAAAATAAAGCAGTGGAATTTTAATAGTGATTTTATTTATAGTTGCATAGTTATTTTATAAAGAACCACAGGAAAGTGAAATATTATGAACTACCAAAGTAAATCACTTTTCAAAGGCACTTTATTTGATTTTTAGTTTCGCCAAAGCTTATTAAGTAGAAATAAAGTTAATTAATCAATCAATTAATGGGTTAGTTTTTTTCTACTTCATGTTTAACTCGAAATAAAGGCTGCAATATACTAAAACTAAATGCTCCATATAAAATGTTTAATTGATTTTTGATTAAAAAATTGTTTTGTTGCATCAAAGATTGGAAAAAGACTTTATGTGATGCTGCATTTAATTTCCTAAAAATTACTGTTGCTAGTTTCGAATGTTTTGATAAAATTCTCATTAAAAATTTTGCTATGCTTTTTTTAAATATTAGTACATTGTATTATATGAATAACTTGCAAATTAAAAAAAAATAATGCTGTGGGTCCTCGGAGTTATTAACAGCTAGCTTCATTTAGAAAAGTGTTTCAGTTACTTTATATTTTTTCTTTTCTATTTTTCATTAATTAATTAAAGAATTTTCCATATTAGCTACTTTAAAAATTTCATATGATTTATTAAAAAATCATAAGAAACAAGCTTAATGTTGTATTCGATTCTAATCTGAAAATCACTTTACTTTTTGATTTTACATTTTACATTCCGTAACCTTGATTTTCAAAATTTAGTTATCCCTCTTGCTACGTAGTTATTTTATCAAAGCAGGTTCAAAAATTGCGTATTTTTTTTTATTACGTATCTCAAACCTACATATTAAATCTTCATTTCAAAGTTAAAATACAAAAAAAGAAAAATTCTGTAAAAGAGTTTTTATTTTAAAGTACAGAATTAGATCATAAAAATAATATTGACATAAATACGTTAATGAAAACATAAACAAGAGCAGCCAAGGTTACACAGCTAAGTGCAAACCCGCGGAAACCGTGGGTTGCGCAGCTACATCTACGTTGCCGGTGGAAATCGCGAAAGGCGCTGCGAGAGGGTTAATGCGTAATACCCTTAAAACTTCTTTCCTGTTCTATAAATAACACTCCCCCCTATAGATATTTGCACGTATAGTTATCAATATCTTATAGAAAGTAATATACCTCTTAAAAACCACGGTGTATGATTAACGTCAGATACGACAATATAGTTAAACCTACCGGTTTACACTGATCTTGGCAGAATCGGATTTGGACTTCGAAGTTAACCAGTCCCGTAGAAGGGAACCGGAAAGCTTTGAAATTGGCGAAAAGGGATTTGCGGTCCCGGGCGTCCAAATTCAAACCAGGGAAGATACTGGGGTCCGTAGGGCATCTGCAACAGAAACACATCAATAAAAATGAAAGAAATAAAGTACATAATTTATCTTTTGTATAGGTAACAATGTTATAATATATTATTTTATCTCTTCGTATAATGAATATTATTACACGCTAAATATATCGAGGATATAAGTCCTCTCATAGGCAGGGAGTGAGTTGGGATAATATGGTACCGAAGCTCAGGAACCGTCCTTGTCACTCGACCATAGTTCAAAATTATGAGATTCATCACCAACAGTTCCCGTGTTGTTTAAAAATCAAGATTCTTAAGCAATCAGGCAATGGAATTTAATAAAATACTTAAACATATGAATGTGTTAAAAGTAATATTGTTACTCCAGAACTAATTTTAAAATATTCGACAATGAATAAAGAGAAATTCCTCATAATTTAAATATTAGGAAATAATATAAAATTATATAATTTCATTAATAATTTTATTTTTTACTAAGATGCTTTATTTATTAATTATTTCATTAAATAACATTACTTTGTTATGTTATTAAAATATATTATTTTACCAAAATATATTATTTTATTAATTATTTTATAGAAGTTACATGGCCGTTTTTAGAATACTTGTAAGTTTGGTATAAAAATTTAGTTTCAAAAATATAAAGAATTACTCATTTATGAAATAGGAAAAATTTATCTATTCATATAATTTTTTGAAAACTTTATTCATTAAGAATATATACTTATATATATGAATATATATGTTAAAATAATGTATTTGGTACGTATAACTACGAATTTTGAATAAACAGTTTTTCGTATTATTTTTCAGTCAAAAACAGCAAACATAGTCTGTGATATGAAATTTTTTTTTCAAATTATATTGAAAACTGTTAGGAATTTTCCTCTTATAGGCAGGAAAAAAAATCTCCAAGTCTTAAAATTTATAATTTAAACTATTTCTCAAAGCTTATCACAAAGTAATATTAACTTCGCGCGCTAACAATATATTTTTGATGATATTCTTGAATATTTTAAAGGTGAAATACAAAAGAAAACTCTTTACAAACTTTTAAATGCCAATATGCCACAATTGCAAAGTTAAATTTGGGTTCTTTCATTTTTCATTATTCGTTTGAAATTATTATTTTTTTTACTGTCTAAACACGTCTACAAGACAGTTTTCATTGCATAAAATAAACATTATATTCAAATGCTGAAGAAAAACTTACTTTATATAAAAGACTTAGCAGATTTTTGTTAGTACCTTATTAAATATTTTGTAGGATTTCAAAATCCTTATCTGATATTTGAAATTCATATTCAAAAACGTTGAATGCATTTTCAAGGATAAGGCTATAACAATATGCAATATTAATCGAATAAATACTTCTAATTAATAACTATGCTGCATTTTGCTGCATTACATAAAATCATGTATTCGCGAACCCTCTTATGAGGAAATCAAATTATTTTTGCTGAAAATATTGCAAAAGTAGTGAAAAAATAAATAAAATGATCATGATGCGCTTATTACTTATTTAAAATATTTTTTTTCATTATATTAGTATAATTTTTATTAATTATGTTGGTTTAAAAAAGAAATTTAATTATTATTTTTTAATTAATTAAATGTTTTTGTATTTCTAAATTATAGCTGATGTATAACTAAAATAATGATATGAAAGTATTTGAATTATTCTAACACACACACACATATTCCCTTCGTAAAATATCTTTACTAAATCTAGATATTCTATCTATTAAGCCATCATTAAATGGATTACATATAATCATTTTTTTAAGAAAAATTGATCAATTTTCTTTTTGTATTATTTATTTTAGAATTTTGATAAATCTATCTAACTCAGACATAAATGGACTTTTTTGATGAAATAAAAATTCTAAATTCTGTTTTTCAAAAGTTACCAATCACAACACTTTTTTGCATTAAAATGTTTTGTAATGCAATATAAAGTACCAAAAAAGTAATAAGTAAAATTAAAATATCAGTACATTTAGAATAAGAGTAATTTTCAAAGCTTAGGATGACTAACACAAACTAATCCCAGATATTTGTCAGCTTTTTAAAGCTGAAAATGTACAAATGCCTTAAGAAGTAAAAAAAACTTTTCATTCCAATTGAGAAGAAATACAGTTACAGCTTTAGAACCATGAATCTGAATAAAAATTCCATGATGTGAAGAATCTTCAAAATTCTTGGACTGATTTCAAAACAAAATTTTTTTTTACTAGTAATAAAAAAAATAGTTCTGAAAAGATTTCATCTGGCAAAAGCATTTCCATTTCCAAATAATTATTTTTTCTAAGGCCTTGCTACAAAAAAACGGTTTATATTCTCTATCATTATTACATAAAGTCAGTACTGTAGCAATAATATATTTCTGGTGAAAGATTTCTATTAATATAAATTCTTATTAGTAAAAGAAGCTACTTTTATCTCAAATATTTCAGAAATGTATTCCAAGATTTTGACAAATGCGTTATTCCATTACGGTAGATGTTATATTTTGTCGAAACTTTTCATCTGATGTAACATTTAAAAGGCTACTCCAATAGCTTATTAAAATGACTTTATATCTTCATAATATATAAAAAATGTTGAAGAGAGTTCTTTATTATTATGTAAATACATAAGGACCAATGAAAATCGTTCCTACAAAATACTCCATTAGAATTTGTTTAACTTTATTTTCCCCCTAAGTGTTAAAGACTTGTTTACATGGCATAATGTACTATTTTCATGCAGTGACTCTTAATTTAAAAGTAAAATAACCTCGCTGTCTTTATCATTATTATAAAAAAAAAATTTCATTTTATTTACCAAAAGATGTATGGTGTCATGCAAACCTTAAAATTGTGTTTTTATGTAACCATTTAAAAGTTCTGCATAAAATCTAGTTAATATTTAATACATTTTAAGTTAACTAATTCTGGCATTTCTACTAAATTCAGACTGTTGTGAAATGAAATGCCTTAATTGTTTTACGCTTTGTACAACTACATATTTTTTACTGATTATCACTGCTAGTGCTTAAAATAAAATTGAATTTCTAACGAGTATTTTATTTTTGCTTGTTCAGTGGATATCCATAGGAATTACATGATGTATGAGTGGTTACAGTCTATGTGTTATGTTCATTTTTTTATGTTTTTCATTCTAAATGATTTTTAAGTATATCTTGCAAAATGTATAACATATATCAATATTTATAATATTATTTCTATATCCGTATAATTACATACTTCTCATATATATCAGCAATATCTATAAAAATACATTAAAGTTCTAAAAGATGTTTTGGGGAAGCAGAAAACATTTAAGAGAGTAGGTGGCTGTATTAAACTATTTAAGAAAATATTGACAACTACTTGAAGTAGTTGACTTATTCACTGTGAAGTACTTTAAATTTACTTACCCAGTGCTGTCTATTAGGAATAGCGATTCCCCGTTCTTGCTTCGTGCATACAGATTTCGTGCAAATATGGCCAGATTGCCTTTGGAAAATAAAATAGTATTTGTTATAAATTATTCAAATTATAATTTTCATATTTCATAGAAATTTAACTCCAAAAATTTTTGAATCTATTAAAAATTTTTTAAATCAGGAAGGCTTCAGAAAAATATACTTAGTGGATGGAATAAAAAATATTTCATTACTTATAATTACTACAAACATCATAGTGAGAACTAAAGCATAAAATAGGGTGGAAACTAAAATTATTGGTTTATTTTTATATATAAATGAAGAATTCAAAATAATCAAAAACATACATAAAAATGTAACATGCATACTGGAATAGTCAGTAAATAATAAAACAACCAAAACGCGAAAAATGTAACAGATTAATAAATAATTATTAAACAAAAAATTAGAAAAAAATCTTCCTTTTTTTCAATATAATTTGAAGGAAGTTCATCAGTAAAAAATATTGAACTCTTTTCTTAAAGAATTGAGGAATAATTTCCAGATTTTGAAAGTGTACTTTTTTTTTTATTGTACATATATGATAACTATATTGAAAACTCCCAAAAATTTATACCTTTTCATTTATATACGACGCACATAAAAACTTGTGCTTAAAATATATGAAGAATATGTTATATTTTAATTCCCAATATAGAGTATTTTAAATATGCACCATAGCGTATATTACATAATGAGATAACTGTTATGGAAACCTGTTTTTTTTTTTTCGTTTTTTTTTAAAGAAAACTAGTAATACAGATGATTATCAAGTTTTGATTTAAATCTAAAATAGCATATTTTAGTTGTGTATTTAATACATTAAAGTTATCCCCTAATATAAAAAAGTAAAAACTGGTAACATTTCGTTATGTAGGCTAGACTAATTTCAATAACATTACATTATGACTCATTGTAAGGTTATCGGAAATGGGTCGAGTAATTCTGAAATTAAGTTAATGTCGACAAGAGTAGCATCTTAGCTGTTACCACATCACCTAACTTCCACACTATAATGAGCACTTCGATCCACAATTTTATTCAATACTTAACAATTCTTATTACTTTGCCTGTGATATCTTTAGAGCAGTTATTCTCAACATTTTTTTGTTTTTGTTTTTTGTCGCGGCACACTTTTAACGATTTCAAAATTTGGCGGCACACAAAGAAAATTTATATATATATAGGTACTTTTCTTTAATTTAAACTTTACTCGTAATACGTAATAAAAAAAAGCATTATAATTTTTACTATATCTATATATATAAAGGAGAAAAGCGACTGACTGACTGACTAATCACGAAATCTCTGAACTATTCAACCTACAGACTTGAAATTTAGTAGACATGTTCCTTTGATAGAGTAGACATCAGCTAAGAAAGGATTTTCCGAAATTCGAAACGCAAGGGGCGTTACGGGGGTTTAAGGGCTTTAATAATAATTGTTTCCATGTTTAAACTACTTGATGTACAATCTTGAAATTGGGTAAGCGGATTCCTTTCAGAGAGTAGAGATCCGCTACAAAATGAGTTTGCTGAAAATCGACATCCCAAGTGGCGTTGCAGGGGCTTAGGGGGCGTTATAGATAATTATTTCCATTTTTAAACTATTTGACGCACTGTCTTTAAATTTGATATATAGATTCCTTTCGTAGAATATTGATCAGTTACAAAACGGGTTTTGTGAAAACAGACTTCTAAGTGGCGTTGCGGGGGATTAAGGGGTGTAAAAGATAAATATATCCGTTTTTAAACTACTTCACCTACCTGCTTGAAAATTGGTAGGTAAGTTTCTTTCCTGGAGTAAATATCCGCTACAAAATGGGTTTTGGGAAAATTGACCCCCAAGGAGTGTTGCGGGGGCGGGGGTTTAAGGGCGTTATAAATTCCTATTTTTAAGTTATTAGACGTACAGTCTTGAAACTTAGTAAGCAGATTCCTCTCATAGGGTAGAGATACGCTAAAAATGGGTTTCGTGAAAATTGCCCCAAGTGGCGTTGAGGGGACTTAAGGGGCGTTATAGATAATTATTTCCATTTTTAAACTATTAGACGCACAGTCTTTATATTTGATAAAGAGATTTCTTTCATAGAGTAGAGATCAGCAATAAGAAGGTTTTGTGAAAACAGACCTCTAAGTGGCGTTGCAGGGGAATAAGTGGCGTAAGAGATAAATATTTTCGTTTTTAAACTATTTGACCTAGCTGCTTGAAAATTGGTAGGAATGTTTCTTTCATGGAGTAAATATCCGCTACAAAACGGGTTTGGAGAAAATTGACCCCCAAGGGGTGTTGCGGGGGTTAAGGGCAGATATAAATATTTATTTCTTTTTTTAAACTATTAGACTCACAGTCTTGAAATTTGGTTAGCAGATTCCTCTCATAGGATAGAAATATACTGCAAAATGTGTTTTTGTGAAAATCGACCCCTAGGTGGTGTTGCGGGGTTCAAGGGGCGTTATTGATAATGTTTTGCTTTTTTAATTAATTGGACGCACAGTCTTCAAATTTTGCTAAGCAGATTCCTTTCATAGAGTGCAATTCCCCTACAAAATGGGTTTTGTGAAAACAGACCCAGAAGTGGCGTTGCGGGTCTCAAGTGGCGTTGCGGTCTCAAGTGGCGTTATAGACAATTATCCCATTTTTAAACTGTTCGACGTACAGTCTTGAAATTTGATAAGCAGATTCCTTTCGTAAAGTAGAAAACCTATACAAAATGGGTTTCGCGAATATCAACTACTAAGTTTAATTTCGGGAGATTAAGAGGCGTAATCGATAAATATTTCCATTTTTAAACTACTTGATCATCCTGCTTGAAAATTGGTAGGCATGTTCCTTTCATGAAATAGAGTTCCTCTAACAAAGAGTAAAATGAAAATTGACCCTAAAGATGTTTGCGAGGGGTCAAGAGGAGTTACAGAAAAAAATTCATGTTTTTAATTGTTAGACCCATATACTTGAAATTTGTTAAACATGTTTCTTTTGTTGAATAGGGATCCACTAAGAATAAATTTTAAGCAAATCAATTTCTGGGGGGTTGCAGGGGGTTACTGGGACGTATTGACAAAAAAAATTACTTTTTTTGAGCTACAAGGACTATAATAATGAAATTTGGTTTGCATTTTTCTTTTGTTGAATTGAAATCCGCTAAGAGCGGTAATTTTGGAAAACGGCTCTCAACGGGATTACGGGGATATTTATAGTAA
Source organism: Trichonephila clavata (assembly GCA_019973975.1). Classification (NCBI taxonomy): domain Eukaryota; kingdom Metazoa; phylum Arthropoda; class Arachnida; order Araneae; family Nephilidae; genus Trichonephila; species Trichonephila clavata. The sequence continues at coordinate 68,830 of BMAO01011724.1, forward strand.
AACTTTTGCTTTTTTCTGTTAGATTTAGACTTGAAATTTGGCTTGCTTGTTCAATTTACGGAGTAGAGATCCACCGAAAATTGGTTTTGCGGGAATCCACTTGGTTTTTGAGTTACGAAAGAGCAAACATCATTCTATGCTTCAATTTTAGAGAATTTTAGAAAATACAAATTAGATGAGTTCTGCCCTTTTTTTTTTATCAACAGGTGACAGTTACAGGTATAAGTATATTTTTCAATTCAATCGAATTCTTAATGCTAGGACTTAAATATCAATAATTTATACACATATATATATAAGCAGTAAAAATTTATAAAACATCATGAAATACCCAGCGAAGCGGGCGGGTAACAGCTAGTACTATATATTTTCTAACATTTGGAGGCACACCAAAGTGCCGCGTCACAGTGGCTGAGAATCACTGTTTTAGAGGAACCAAAACTGGAACAGAGTAGTGCTCCCCTAATACATATATATATATATATATACATATATATATATATATATATATATATATATATATATATATATATATATATATATTGGGATCATGCCTACTTTAATTCATGGTCATACTAATGAGATAAGAAGTTTTCTTGTATTAATATAATTTTATATATTACTAAAATAATAGATATAAAACCTTGAGTTACAATTCAAAAAGTATTCAATGGCTGCGCTTAAATTTCTATTTACTATGAAATGAATCAGAAGCTTTATATGTCAAAATATAGGAAACAAAATATGCTTCATGTTGTATATTGAAATATACTCATTAATTCAAACAGATATAATAATACATTAAACTATTTCCCACTTTATACAATGTATTCAAAGTTTTATTTATATTCATTACACAATCAACATTTTTTATTTGAAAAATAATTTTACGTCCACCCTGTTCTGTAACTTTAATCGAAGACAGCCTGAAGTGAGTAGCTGTTTTTAATATATTGACATATTAGGTAAATAATTTTTCAAGGTCATTTGAATGGCAAGAAAGGATCTATAACTGTAAAGATTAACAAAGAGTGCATTACTGGCAGATTCCCTGAGCTCTATCCTCAACATGAGTTCGTCTCCCAATCCGACCACACCGGCATCACGCCCGGTTCTGTCCAGGACTCGCATGACCAAGTTGGGGGGAGGTGCCGTGTTGGTTACTATGGCGGTGACAGGCAGTTGAAACCTAGTCCTAGAGAACCGGAGATCATAAAAATGGATTAAGTTTCTCTTTGAAAAAAAAAAGAGAGCAACAATTTACTTTAAAAATATTTTGTTCTATAAAATAACAGTTCAGTATAAAGATGAAGCATAATTTTGTTTTATTCATTAACTTTGGCATTCTAAAATTAAAATGCCATCATCTAAAATTTGTATTCCAGCATTGTTTGAATATAAATTATCTAATAAATTAATATTTTAAGACTTCATCACAGGAATCAATGATGCTTTTAAGTATTAACTAAGGAAAATCGAAACAATGATATCTCTGAATATTTGATCAAAATGTCGGACAAATTACTCGGCATTTTTTTAAAGTTATACTTTTTGTAAAAAACTAACA